>JAARMF010000359.1:43690-58835 GCA_022844705.1 Toxascaris leonina | reverse complement strand
ACGAGGAAAGTACAAATAAGATTGATTAAAGAGGATAACAAAAAATGAGGGGGAATAATGGAAGAGATGACTAATACTAGGAAAGGTGGAAAATGAATTGTAAACATCATTTAGTGGGGACTTATGCCGAAGAAAAGCATCTTGATCTCTGACGTTAGAAATAGGTGTTTAGCGACAATTTCGTAGTGGCCTCCCACAGCGATTACGCATGCACATTTTCTCAACGTTAAACAACTTCCTCGAACACGATTCTCTCAAACGAAGAATTAACGCAGCTTATTTGGTTGAATCTAGACGTGGTTAATGAAAATCTCGAAACGATCAATTACAAATGCACCGATGAAAAATTCGGCATTAACCCACAAAACTTCAATAGAAATTGAATTCAATGAAATTACGCGAAAGTACGTACGATTCAGTTGAATATAAATTTGTCTAACTTCCCAAAAGAAATCACTCTTTTTTAAACTCTCTTAGTGTTGTGTTGTATTGTTGCAGCCAATTTGTCAATTGTATAAAGAATCAATTGTTTTTTAACGATAAATAAGAAGAAAAAAAAATGGTTTGAAGTCATAGTTAAACAAACCTCTCTTACTTTAATAATAACGAAATGCGAAATGAAATTTTTTTTTCTACCTCTTCGCAAGCGTACCTTGAAGATGCTCAGATCAGCATAAAATTTCCCACAGAGAGCTTCCGGTGACGGAAATGCCGAAGATGATGTTTGTTTTTTTTGTTTTTTTTTTTTTGCACAAAAAGAAAACATGGAGAGCGAATCCCTTGATGTTTTGTTATAGTCGAATTCTCAAAGTACCCAATTTCGATAATGTTTCGCGAATCCAGCTTCTGGAGCATGCCTAACGGAGCTAGGAACAGTGAGAGAACGTTTCATAAAAAATGTGGCAATTAAATCTTTCAATCGTAGCACATAATCTTTCTTAGAGGTGTTCACAGGAGTGTGATCGAAATTTCGCCAATTCCACACGCGAAAAACCTCTTGCACAAATTAGTTAGTAATCAAAATCGGTAACATCAAGCCCATTGGAAGTGATTCGCGTATTTCAGTCCTCATATGCACCTTCGAACATCATTTTATATGCATTTCAAAGTAAGGCAAAAAGCATATGTCACACATCGCCGTCGAAACAAATTTTTGACTTGTTTATGGACGAAGTCAACGATTCCCGATTAGATGTAGTGCTAAAATTGTTTCCCCCTCTCCCTTGTAAAAGAAAATCGAATGCAAGATTTGAATAAATGATATTACTTCCGAAAGTTCCTCCCCACGACCCCTCCTCCCCGTTCTGCACTTCCCAAAATGCGTCGCAAAATTAGTAGCGAGAAAATGAGTTAGGGAAAGAAACCCTCCCCTTTTAGTTTCAAGCTTCACTTCCAACATTTTCGTTTACATTGTAGGAGTAGCGACCATCAACATGTCGAAGCGCAAACAATTTGTTTCCGTAGAAGTTCTTACTTCCACCAGACGAATCCATTCGAAGATGGGAATACCTATAGGACATAAGAGGGGAGTTTTACATGACGAAATGAGTATATGGTCATATACTCTCTTCACTGTAATTTCATGAAGCTAATCACATAAAATAAGAGGTCGCTATTTTATTTCGTGGCACTGTAACAAATATAACTTGCAAAAGTACATTAAAAAATATTAAAAGGATGGTAGCCAGTGACCAGTCTTGGAACGAAAAATATACTATGTATGGTAATGTAAGGATGTGTAGAGGGAAAGCCAATAATATTGAAAGCACTAAAGCAATAAACATTGAGCGTACGAAAATCGACGGAATATAGAGCGTCGTGCGGCGTTAGTTCCTGTCAACCGCATATTTTCGCGCAACTGTTGATCTCATGACAGAGAACAAAAATAAAGAATGTTTCTAAAAAGGGCCATAATTTAGAGGCATATGAGGTGACCTCTAGAGGGTTTATGGTAGCAAAGTTTCTTTTCGGGTGGAAGGAAGAGGAGGCATGGAACAGAGAGGGAGGGGGATTTTTCGATGTGGTTTCTCGACGCTGTTGCCACATACAATGAAAATAGCAGCTTGCTTTGCCACTACAAGGTTAACAATAAGAGAAATAGGTGCCTTTTAGAGAATAGAGAGACGACCGATGTGGGCTGTTGTCACCGTGGAGCACCTGCCATACGAACTGCTACGTACTGGACACATCAAGCGGCATTCAATTGGCTGCTGAGCAACCACATAATTGTAGCCAACAATGCATAGACAACAAGTGACTAGACAAGATGGATCCTTAGAAGAATTCAGCACTATGCGGATACGAAATGGCGCAAAAGCTTTTTTGTAAAAACGAAAAATGATTCCACATTTTTATATATTTTTGATGGAAAATCCAGTTATCGGTCATCGAGACAGTGCCACAAGAAAAAAAAACAAATTTATTGCACATTTCATGGTATTCACAACTTTATGAAGTGCTTAAGCCGTCAGATTTCAATGACTATACACGTTTGTAATTCCATCATCATCTCATAGATTAAATCGAATATACTTTATGAGCTGATCAGCTAGTCGGCTGTAACTCAAAACTATATGACCTTTACATGTGTCCTCCGTTGCGCATGTAGGTTTACACTCAAAGCGACTTCCACAAACAATCTAAGACAACGTGAAATTTGGCAAACATTGCCATGGAATAACTACATTACAAATCTAATTGAATTCTGGAAAACTTCGGAAAAAAACCCAAGTATTTGCAAGTTCCACTTCCAATGTGGTGACTGAAACGCTATCGAACCGTTCACCTGGTTTCTGTCCCAGTGATATGATTGAAGAGGGCAAAAAACCCTCAAAAAAATTTTTTTTTCTCGCTAGAATTGCACTCAAAATATAAATTTCACGCCACTGACCTTGCAATAGCTATCTATTTCCTGTGTAGTGTGCTTGCCGGCACTGCAACTCTAGTATCGTTCTCGGAATTCTATTTTCTTCGTATTTTGAAGCTTGTTAGGTCGAATAATAAAGTTTTTCAGGATTTTCGGGATTTGCAGCATGTTTCATAGACTCGAAAAAAAGTTCATATCAGGAGGGTAATCACATTCACATTTTCAATGTTGAACTACATCCCTTACCGAGAACAGTGTAGCTCATGATTACACGTAGCCGCGAAAGTAGTAAACACTTCCATCGAAAGATATTAGTGGATACGAAAGGACCAATTGAAGAACTTTTATAACATTGCCTCATAGAGAGAATAAACCTGAAGTTGTAATCAACTAGGTGTTCGACTTCAATAAAAGAAAGCACGACTGTTGTGTTTGCTGCTGATTGCTTATCCATCGGCATGGCACTATCTCCAGTATTTGGCAAGATATACGAATGGCACAATCCCATTCCACAGTGATATAGAAGATACTAGCCCCTTCCTTGAAGCGATATAAAACCTCTCCATTTGCCCTCTGCGGAATCCGCGAATCCTGTGTTTATTTCGAAAGACAAACGCTCCACTTTCATATAACTCACCTATAGAATGATCTCCGAGAAGTGGGAGCTCAGGGCCTATCTTCAAGTAGTATCATTCACCGCTGTCTGAAAAGATCCTGGTCATTTTTTTGCAACACTTTTGAAAAATTTTCATAATCTATATCCTAGGTCTAAAGCTACGTAAGAGGCAATGGGTGAATTGAATTTCGATCAAAACACGTCTTCCCAGTTTTGTTGGACACATGCGAACTATTTTGAGCTTAATTCAGTGAAAACGTTGCGTGAGAAATTCCGAGGCTAAGCCCTATATGGGTTTTTCCGAGGTTGAGCCGTATATGGGATGAGTATTGGTGAGTTTTCTTAGGGAATCAAAATTTTTGATGGTCGCTTTTTAAACCATCAACAGGTTTTTCACAGCAGAATTCTGAAACGAGAAGAAATGGAGAAATACCTTTAATGATTCAGACTTCTGAATTTCTCTTTCTCCGCTTTCTCGCAAAGAAATGCAACAGAACTAAACAGAAATACAGTTACTATTGCAGGAACTAGACTTCTGAATCTCATCACAGGTTTTTCACAGCAGAATTCTGAAACGAGAAGAAATGGAGAAATACCTTTAATTAAAGTTATACTAAGATTTTCAACATGAGAGAGATAAACTGCAAAAAAATTCTATCAACCTGTTAGGAATAAACCAGATTATTACATTTCAAAGCATACACTCTTCACCATCATATTTTTAACCAGTAAACCGCTTTCGGCTCGATGAATGAAACGATGGCTTTCTCTTTCTCCGCTTTCTCGCAAAGAAATGCAACAGAACTAAGCAGAAATACAGTTACTATTCCATAGATGAATTAGCATACCACAGAGCGTATTGTAGAGGTAGCAGAATGCCAGTGAATGGATGCTGCGATCTGCTTGGAAAAAAACACGACCTCCGAAGACGCACATGTCAGTGAGATATCAGCGAAGCCTAAGATGGCACAAAGCGGGAAGAAACAGGAAGGTAAGTAGAGCTAGCAAATTGTTCGTTTGAAATGTTGCTGTCTTTAAATATCTACGGTCGGTGTTGTTTGGTGCCATTATATTTCTCTGTTAGTGGGAGGATGGTCTCTTCCATTGTATTTTTGAGCTTGTGTTTTCGGCTCCGTTTACCTTGTGAGATGTGTTCAATTTAGGAGACAGGCCGTTTGCTATTCGTACACCACTCGTTGACTTCTCATCCCGTCTCTGCGTTGCTCTATTATTTCGAAAGGAGTTAGAGTTATGGTTAGTTAAACGTGGAAAAAAAACTGTGAGCATTTTGCACAGTTCGGTTTTTAATTTAATCTGCTGTAGATGTGTACGAGTATGCGTAACAGCTGAAATATGGCGACACCGTTTGTTAGTTGTCGATGACTCAGGCGACTATTTCCTCCGCTGAGTAGAATGTAACAACGTGCCAATTCCTCCTCATGCAGAATTCTCCCTACTCGTTTATTTCCTCACCCGATTCCCCATACTGCGAGCGGACATTACATACTGAGGGGAAAGTGAAGAACTCCGAATCTTTGCCAGTCTTTGTTCTCTACGACTATGACATTCTTTGCTCTCGAAATTTCAGGCAAATGCTATCCAGAACAACGCAACATCACTCCGAACAACTTGCGCAATAGTCCTCGTTAATATTTCTCTTCCTTTAACTAGTTTTGAGCGAAAAGTGAAAGAATCTTCGAAACTTTTTTCAGCTGTTTTTGTCCATCGTTGCCATATGTTTTTATATGACCAGAACAAAGGGCACACAGTGTGGTTTATGACGTGCAATAGAAGAAATTCGCAAAAAAAAAGATGCATTGAATTGAAAGGTAAAATGCAAGAACTGAAGCGTTCGATGCATTTCGCAAAAATCCGTGAAGGTATGCTTCGATCTCATAAACACAACTCAAAATAACTATATGCGATGGAACGCCGTTCCAAACTCGTATGACTTTAACGAAATTTCTTTTCTTCCACATTTATTCTGAAATACAACAGTAAATGCTTCAAGCCAAATGGGCAGCAAAGAATGTCAACAATTTGGCGACTTCAATGCCTAGAAAACTGCATATTATTTTCCGCAGCCAACATAAATATCTTTCGTTCTACATGCTCACATTTGTGTAATTCAAGCACAAAACATATTAATCATTGTCGACGTGGGAAATCTCGCCATATGTTAGAGAACCACTTCAAAAAAAAGTTTCGTTGAAATAATGCGAGAAGCCTTGTCATATTTACGGCAACATAGCTAAGACGATATAAAAGCAGAGAAATCCAGCATACTGGAATTTAGAATATCGAATATCAAGATTGCGAAGTTGCTCACCTTTCTAGCTACATGAGTACGGTGAAAGCCAGTGCCACCATCGTGGCAGAATCTTCTTTACAATACTGCACTTGTAATACCCCCCCCCCCCCCCCCTCCTCCACAAAAAACGATATTATACAGTACTGAGCCTACGCACTCCTACTGTCCTTGGCTGCGCAGATTTGGTACGATATTTTACCAAGTGTTTTGCCCGAAAAGTATAATGCTTATACTGTTCTCTTTACGCCTGGAGTTTTTTTCTTGACGTGCATGAATAAAAGAGCACACACTACTTTATTGATAAGTAAAATAAATCAAAGCTGTGCGAACATCGGACAGAACAATATGACCACTGGTTGGAAGGATTAAAAAAATCGCAAAGTAAGCATAAAAAGATAACATAATATCCACGGTCAAGATCAAAAACAGTCGAAATAACCGCTTGTTTTGAGCCGTAATGGAAAGCGTTCGAGGAAGTCACCGTACAGGAATGAAGCATATAACAGTTGGAGAATGCATCACAGAACAAAAAACGAGACTACTAACACAAAAATTGAAAAGACACTAAACACTTATGCACATCGCAATGAACAGTAATAGTCGAGGAACAAACTGCAGCGCATTCTATACGAAACGATAGGGTTCATTGGCGTAGCCGGGAGGGTTCCAAGGGGTGCTGCAGGGCGCTATTAAATTCACACCGGTCCTTACACGCAGTCATCAGCGGATAGCCGTGATTTCTGAACCTTCGTAAGAACCCTATCAGGACAGCGATCTATGCATGGCATCCGGCCACCTTCAGAACTCTCGCCAGCGTTACCTGTTGAAAATGACACATGCAACTCAATCTTTTTTGAAGTCGCATATCCAGCCCAGTTTTTCTCTCCGCCTCTTCGAAATCGTTAGTTTCATCCTCATCGCATTCAAGCATATCACCGTCGCAGGTGGTAGATACGTTGTCGCCTTCGTTCCTTCAAAGGCTTATCGATGTTACCTGTTCGCAGCCTCTGTTTCCTGTTTCAGCGTGCAGCCACTCGTGCTCTTTTTTGAAAGCGCATATAATTTTTGCATCTTATGCGGTTACCACTTTGCATATTGAGCTCTCGTTGATGCCCGCGCTGTTCGGGGTTTAAAGTAGACTCGTTTAATCGCCTGCATATCGTGAGGGAAGTTTTTAGTCTCTTCAAACACAAAAATGCAGTTCCGAGAGACCCGTCGGCTGCGTTATAGATCGTTGCAGCAATGAATGAATCCACGATACACTTTCTGCTCCTAATCTCAACAGTGACCGACCCTTTCACTTCTCAGATCCCTTTACTTCTCCTACAATATTCCCATTGATCGCTTGTAGTGACCCCTCCAAAAGTGAACAAAGGCCTTCTCGACAAATTGACGAGGCAAATGCGGATTCACCACGGTTGAATACTCGTACAACTCGTGGCTCAGAAACAAGCTTAGAGAGACATTCGGTAGGTCCATCGGCTTTTGGACAGTATCTATGCACCGTTTGTTCCAACGCTATCCTCAGCTTGCTTACCTGACATCCTGCACGACTGTTCCAGCGCTGTTAATGGCGCATTCCGTTTTGGCGGCTGTATGCGATGGCTGAGTGCATTCACCAGCTCTATATATTCAGGTTCATGTCGCGCTTTCAGCTGTTTCAGAGCATTTTTCGTGTTCAGGCCTACTGGTTTGCGCCTATCACACATCAGACACTTCTAGCCTCCCTCAACCAATTCATATAAATGTCACACAAGGTGAGTCGGCTAGAAGATCTATCATGTTGCCTTGCAGTTTCAGGCTCCCTCATTTCGACCGCATATGAAGTCGACGGTAGAACAGTGCTGAAAACAGGAAAGTATGGTCGTGAGATGGAACGGAGGTGAATTCCATTTGTCGCACTTTCATTTGTTTTCATACATCTGCAATTGTAAGAAGAGTGATACCTTAGACGGTCTCCATTAAATGCTATCTTCAAAAAAGAACGCATTTCCGCGCATCAACAAGAATACCATATAAAATAATCCAGTATGAACAATTATGACATATATATCAAAAAACGAGGCAAAACTAACGAGCGCCGCGAGCACAATAAAAGAAGCTATAAAAATAAAATTAACGAATATGGCGCTATCCCTCAACTCTATTAACATCTTTTGGATATCTAAAATGGAAAAGATCGGTGCCAATTTCTCAAATGAATAATTTCTCCCCACCATCCAATGGTCGGGATGCGTCGGGAGCCAGTGGTGAGATCTGAAACTCTGAAAGCGCAGGAAAACCGCTTTGAATCTTCCGCAAGTGAAGTACATTTAAGTATAAGCAGAGTCGAAAAATGGTGCGACGTATTTGTACGTTTCTTCAAAAAATCGCTACGACAATGTACTTGTACCACTCCTCGAAAACTCAGATTGCACTGTACTTATACTATACTTGCGATTTTAAATGTGGTAGGATACTGTGCTATACCTGTCTTGACCGCTGGGAGTTTCTGCCCACGGTAGGCAATATAATCTGGAGGTTGTGAGGCTCAACTGCTCTAATCGCTTTAACTATCGTTGTCACTCCGCATGAGTCGACGACTGCGTGCATTGCTTCTTCTCTTTGCTTCTTCGCACCACGATCCCTTTCACGGCTACTCTTCACTCGAAGAACTGCTCTCCTCCCGCCTCTTCCAAAAGTTCGACAGATTCAATCTCAAACTCAGGTATTTAAACCACTTGTAATTTATTAGCGCCACATGTGTACCGCAAAGCATTGATAATAAACGATAAAGAAACGCGACGCCAGTAATATTGATCAACTGCAACAAGCACAATGATGGCTATGAGATCTTTGACGCGTATCTTCGGATAAATATGAACGCAAAACTCAAAAGATTTCTTCACACTCCTAGAGAACTATTTCCAAACATTAGGTGGATCGAGAATTCCGAATGGTCCGTCAACTTATGGTGCACTCAATATAATCAAAACCCGTGATGAAGGCCTACAGAAAACTGGAGATATAAGCAAAGATGCAATCGCGATGACAAACAAAGAACTTAGCGATTCAGGCAGAGTAGTTCATGAATATATAAAGTATACCAAAAGGAACCCTACTGCATTGATAGCCCCTCAACAATTACCACACAGTAAAGTTGACGCCAGAAGTGCACTACCTTTTACGACGTTCAAACGCCCTAATTCGACGTTAGTGAAATGCACGAAAACAATAATTCCATATGAGCATAAACATCAACAATATTGCAGCGGATATTATTTCCGAACTCAAATAACTTGTCCCCGTGACAATGTCTTTCCGTGTGGACGAAATTCGGAGGGCAATGGATCCTCAGAAACAATCAGATCACAAGAGACCATATTGCTCTTCGATTAATTTCTTCTGGGACAATTATCCGGCAGCAAGATCATTGATACGATATCCACATTTTCACGAATGATAAAATTCCGACCGAAATGTTTCATGCACGATCAACACGCAAATATATGGCAACCCTGATGCAACATAATGTGCAATGGTGAGCAGTCGGAGGGAAATTGCACAATTCGATCAGAAAACCTACATCAGCCGAACCAACACCCACCCGCCCACTGTCAGCCTCGCTACTCACAAAAGATAACTGTTTACTATCCATCCTCTTTTATAGGCTCCGTGGGTTTGCACTTTCGTTCACACCGCGGTTTCATAATAAATTCATTTTTGACAGACAATGACCGTTCATGAAGACAGAGACGCTACGTGCACGTACACACTACTTGCGCGCTACCAATATCCGCCTTGTTGTTTTTTTTCGCCGTTTAGCCCTTTTAAAAGCTCAATGAACTCGCCAGCAGTCGCGACAGTAGCTGATGTGAGTACGAGTACGAAAAATGTTGTATTTTTTGGTACGATGGCATCACTAGTGGGAGCTGGAACATAGATCGATGCTAATAATAAACTGAAATCGGTTTTGAGTGCTGGAAACAGTTCAACTTAAATCATGGACATTTAAAAAAAAGGCTGCAAAGAAGCGAGGTTGGGCCGTATTCTGTCAGATCGCACAGAAATGCTATAGAGGACAGCCTGTAATTCCATTTCGTATGGGTCAACTATTTCAGAACAAAAAAATAATTCACAACCTATAAATAAATGCGTACAAAAATGTTTAGCATTAGCAAAAACACTGTCAACGAACAGATTGAAAAGAAGCGGTTACGAAACACACCGGAAACGCCATAGTTCTTAGTCGATTACAGTCGATTGTTGAGGACAAAGCCGTTGCAGATGCACTCAACAATCCAAGCGAGCACAATACCCCGAATGACCATCCTGTTTAGTAATCCTGAAACTTCAGGAGCGGCAATGCTATCAAGTGATTTACAGAATTCCAAAACAAAGCCATGCAACAACAACATCGATATTGGACATATTCTCAGACTTTTTAGATCAGAGCATTCTCCAATTTTCCGATCGAGTGCTGACTAATTCCAAGCATACGTTACACTCTAATTGTTGAGGCAATAAATCACTGTATTCTCTTCAAACCGTTTGAAAAACACGTGGTACGTCCGGTGCTGCAACAAGGTTCTGTTGCTAGTTAGTTCGTTTTCTGATCGCATGTGAGTTGCCTAATTGCAGTGCTCTCTTCCCCAAGAAGTATCAAAAATATGTGATAGTATATTCAGATGCATTCAGAATTCCAAAATCGGCTCCTTAGCTACTCCGCCTGGATTTCCTAATGAAGAGCCTGTAGGGATTTGAAATTTAGATGCCTTTGTAGAATTTAGAACGCGACTTGTTTGTGTAGTGGTGACAAACAAAATAATTGGAGGCAATGCAATTGGAGGTTATTTTTCGAAATTGTCTCCAGTTATTCCCCATATACAAGAGCTTAAGGTATCCGTCGTCAGTAGTACTTTTGGTACCAAAAATGCGACCCTCAAAAACAATGTGACGTATTTCAAATGTTATTTGGCGACAAATTGTTATTTCTTCATGTCGAGGAAACATTCAAATATTGTCGCTGTTCTGCGTACGACAATGCTCGAAAAGTTCTGCAAGTCTTTCGTGTATTGTGATTTCTTGAAATCATTCAAACCCTATATCACCTCATCGAACCGTTTTTGTTTTTGTTTTTTTTTTGTTGTTAGCGGGGGTATATGGAAATTTTATAAAGTCTTACATTTTAGTTAATACCCCTGTCTCCCGCAGTATGAAGTTATCGACCTGAACACTGGTATGGAATGGATTTTTGTCGTTCTTTTTTCGCTTGCGTGCAAGTTAAGCAATTCCAGGTTGGGTATCTGTGACAAGTACCTGCAGTCATCGACCACGGTTGCGACGTCAGTCAGCGATCGGCACTTTCTGTTTTCAAACCCACCGTCTAAAGAAAAAACATATGAGAGGATTTCGGACAAATGCATTGCTTAGCAATAAACTCGCACTTTTTGAAGTTGTTTGTGAAATAAGATGAGCATGAGAGCTAGCTGGAGGCAGGAATAAGTCGACGGCAGTCAAAAAGATTTACCATATGTGTATGTATCGGAGGCGAGGAATTGCATTATCGTATCGTAAATAAGCGCAGCTAAAAATGCGTCTCAGCCAACCAGCTTATCGTCTCAGCAATCGTTTTATCGCACATACGATGGGCGCTATTCTTAATGATGTTGATTTGCCATTTCCGAGTGTATAATAGTCCCGCTGTACAAGAATATCACATAAAATTTGTTTTCATTACTTAGGAAACAATTCAGAGCACTAGATAAAATATTATTTCTTGAAAAGCATCATATGTAGTGCCGTTTCGTGATATTCTATGCTTTCTGCAAATGCTGATTATAAAACCCCATTTCCAATGACGAGGAAATAACTCTATCATTTCGCCTCCTAACTTCATACACATGACTATTCTAAAGGCATTTGCTATTTTTTTCAAACAAAAACTCTCCAACAACTCTAAATCTGTCATTTTTTCCCCATGGAAAGGCCGAAGCAATTTTCGACTTCTGATATTCGTTTTTGGATTTAATTTAACTTTTTCATATTATGAATAAATCGCAGAAAAGAAACAATCAATGAGCACTTCGCATGGCTATCATTGTCGACATTTCCAATGCAGCCGCAATCTGTAGCGTTCTTTCAATGTTATTCTTTTGTTTCATAAATATACATTTGAAATTCTTTAAAAAACTCTTTTTCGAAAATAGATATGAAGAAATACTGCAGTGATTGAAAACATTCTTAGAAGTGTTTGCAATTGTAAGACACAATGCCCTAGACTAGAAATTGCTTACAAAGTGGTGCGTACTGCTGCACGCAGCTTTCTTCAGCATTTTTCCTTTCATCGTTGTCTGAGTTTAAAGCGCTGCGACTCTATACAAAATTTTCAGCGCAACGGTACATCCAGCTTATAATTTAATAGTCAAAACAAATCTCCTTCATCTCACCAACAAATGGCACTGTTATTTGGAGCGATTAAACAAAGAAGAAAGGCTGGGCGAATCTTTATGACAGACTGCGAGTTTCGTTCAAGCTATCCGTATTGGAAAAGAATGAGGTTAAGTCACCTGATCTATCAACTTAATGTAATATGCAGAATAATCGACTGAAATACTCTCTATATTGAAACATCATTTTAACGAAAATGCCATGATTAAACAGCACCACACGAAAGCATTCAAGCATTGACGGTCTACTATTCAGTAGATAATCTAAGCAATATTTAGCGTTCTTTTCCGATGCTGAGCGCAAAACTGCATGATGGATGTACGATGTCAGCAGATCTCGATGGAACGAAGCATTTCAGAATAACGAGGAGGAAGAGGAATACCTGAAGCAATTTCGGTAATCATCGACGTTTTTCCGTGCAAGCAAACCACCTCTTCAGCAAAGGGAATGCGTTTGCAAAGAGTGCACATTTCAAAAAAGGAACGTTTTTCTAAAGGCCAATGAAGCATGAGGAAGATCATTGCAAATGATGCCTCTTGATTATCCTTGAAAGAAGTCGTCACGGCTAGGAAATGGTGAAGCCACACTCGCTGATTCACTCAAAATAAATGTGAGATTGGTTTAATGGTTTCTAAACATGTTCTTTACATAAACGCAACTCGAAACAAGGACGGCAATCTTTGGGAAAGAAATCCATTCTAGCCCAAAAGCCTCCCAGACGAATATGAACTGAATCTGACTCTATGAGTCAAAGAAAAGAAATAACGACAGATCGGCGTAGATCACATTTGGACGTAACGTTGTCAGTAGCAAAATTTCGTCTCCTCGAGTCCAAAGAGATGGTCGAGTGAGAATCGAGTAATTGTTGCAACTTATAGGAAATCAAAAATCCGGATTTTTATTCATAGCTCAGGAAGCACCACGGATCTTGTGCGATGTTGAAATTTTCAATTCATTCATTCAAATTGCCTTGTTTAACCATAAAGAAGCATGCAATAGGATGTGGAGAAATTGACGATATTCAAAATGAAAGCATTCAAGTCTCCCGAATGTGGCACTGCTGATAAAAGGCTGAATCGAGAGGATACACATGTTAACAGCATACTGGCTGACCCTTTACTCCACTCAAGAACGATAAGTCAAACTGGGCTGATTTCACTTTGAAAGCAGTGAGATTACTAGCTTCCACAATATCAGCTGGTAGTTGATTCCGAACGAGAAAAGAAAATAACTCGGAAGGAAAATGGACTTAATATACCCATTTTGGTCGAAAATCTAGGTTGTAGCTGAAAGAGATGAAATCGGGAGCGTGTGTTGAATGGGATACATGAAAGGATGCTATCGAATGGGACATCGCAGCAGCCATTCACTATCTTAAAGCACAAGTGGGGATCAAATTCAAGTCGTCGGTACTTCAGATTTTTCAGGCCGAGGATCTGTAATCTTTCGAGATATGAAGGAATAACGGAATCAGGAAAGGCCTTGCGAAAAGCAGATCTTGTGTGTCGCCTCTGCACGCTTTCAATAATTTCAGAGTCTTTATCAATGCATGGTGACCATATGTGAGTACAATATTCGAAGAAGGGCAGCAATAGACATATAAGCAAATCCGTAGTGTTCAGTGCACAGATATTCTAGCGAACGTAGTATACAACTAGCTACCCGTGATGCTTTTCTTGCTAGTTCCATCCAGTGAAAAATCCATTTGAAATTTGAATCGATATGCCGANTATGAAGGAATAACGGAATCAGGAAAGGCCTTGCGAAAAGCAGATCTTGTGTGTCGCCTCTGCACGCTTTCAATAATTTCAGAGTCTTTATCAATGCATGGTGACCATATGTGAGTACAATATTCGAAGAAGGGCAGCAATAGACATATAAGCAAATCCGTAGTGTTCAGTGCACAGATATTCTAGCGAACGTAGTATACAACTAGCTACCCGTGATGCTTTTCTTGCTAGTTCCATCCAGTGAAAAATCCATTTGAAATTTGAATCGATATGCCGACCTAAGTCCCTGATAACGCCTTTCGCGTAAGTTATGTGAAGTGTGGATGTGAAAGTTCAGTTTGAATGCTTCCATAAAAATCATCTTTATCACGGTCTAGTTCCTACATATAGAAACAAACAGAGAGAATGGTAATGACATTGATAAAACCGTAGACGGATATTGGAATAAACTCCGCCGATATGTAACCGCTTCAGTTTTTCAATAACATCCTATCAGAATGCCAACCGAACGCGCAACTATGAGCAGTGGCAAAGCGAAAAGTGGCACCGATCGTTTCATATAAAGACCACCAGCATTTCATTGAAATCGACCGAAATCCATTCAATGGCGATTACGCCATTACGTGCCTATATGAGCGCACAAAATCAAACAGTATGCGACATCCTAAAGTGCATCCATTAGCTGGTAGAACGTCAACAGTGTTATGTTCGAGTCCACGCTTCTGAGCCCTAGACTACCAGAGAAATTACTGCACACTACTCAGTGATAAATCCACCATTGTTTGTCGTGATATTACTCTCGAATGCTGTTGTAATAAATAAGAGCAACAAGTAGTGAAATGCTCGAAACAATGATCGGAATAATTCCCTATCAAGAGTTTTCGAAACTGTTTGATCATATTATCAAGTGTGGTGGTTGAAACTTTGCCAGAAAAGTGATCCAAATTTATATGATAAATTGTGGACTATCAGCGCTTATCAAAATGTTTATTGCAGTGAAGCAAGGTAACCAGTTACAGTAATGATACAGTTGGCCACTTCAGTGCAACAAATATCACAACAACAGAGTGATTTGTGTTCGGAGATCTTTATGACCGATAATAAGCCACAAGCTACAGCAAGCTGCACATGTCAACAACCAGTCACCAAGAAAAGTTGAGATAGAACTGATATGAAAATGGTCAAAGATCGAG
>JAARMF010000359.1:7858-40290 GCA_022844705.1 Toxascaris leonina | reverse complement strand
CATTGACTTTTCACGAAATGAAAAAGTTCCAGAAATTCGTTGGTTTGTAATAATGACTGAAGCGGCAAAAAGTCAGGGACGCAAAATTCCTATACCCAAAAATTGCACTTTTAGAGCAATTAGATATTCAAAAGTGAATACACCTCATAAATCATTGCGGTAGTGAGAAATAGGAGGAAAGGCTTATGCAAAACTATCGTTTTGTACTTAAGTACTTTGATTTCGTAGCATCAGCTCGACGAACCGCTCATGTTCTTTCCATGTACAGGACTCTGAAAAAGCTGCACTCCTACCCGTTTAGTCCGAAAAAATTGTTCTTCACATTCAATGAAGTCATGAATTTGGCTCTAAACGTACTGACTGCCGGGACCTTCTCTCTC
Source organism: Toxascaris leonina (assembly GCA_022844705.1). NCBI lineage: Eukaryota > Metazoa > Nematoda > Chromadorea > Rhabditida > Ascarididae > Toxascaris > Toxascaris leonina. The sequence continues at coordinate 39,910 of JAARMF010000359.1, read as the reverse complement.
CGTGGTCAACATAATCTGAAGGTTGTGAAGTTCAATTGACCTGATCAGCTTGTCCATCATTGGCACTCCTCATGAGTCGACGATAGGCTTCCTGGGTTTGCACTTTCGTTCATACCGCGGTTTCATAACAAACTCCTTTTTGAGAGACAATGGCAGTTCATCAAGAGAGAGCCGCCACATTCACGGACACACTCTTTCAAACTTTCAGTATCTGCCTCAATATATCTTTTTTTTTATTTTTGTCAATGAGCCCAAGACCATTCAGTTCGGAAGCTGTTGCGACAATAGTGAACGATGGGAAATCTCACGTCTCATGGCTAGAGATAATGTCCCCTGAGGCATATTTCTATTTTGCACGCTATCAAAGTTACGTTAAAAATCCAGCATTTTGCAAATTTTGCACATGTACACGATCTCAAATCTGAGATACTGACGTCTTTGCATCTCCTACCCCACTTCTGAATGGTCAGGAGAACAGAAGTCAAAGAATGAAGAAAGCTGAACAATGAACCGCTGCAGCTTGCAACGTTAAATTCCCAATGATCCAATAGCAGAACCATGTCGTGACGGCAAATGACCTCGTCAATCTTTTCACATGGAGCAGTATCAGTGGTGCTCCGTACTTTAGTGAATGCTCTAGCAAGGAGCTGCGAAGACGTAGTTTTTTTTTTAGGGGAAGTTCCCGACTGGTGGCGCAGTGAACAAAGACTGAAAAAAAAAACGATATTTTTGGACTGACGGATATCCTATCTGCCCGAAATCTCCAACGGACAAGCTCAAAGTCATGATCGAAACCGACCAATTTTCGAGCAGCTGGGAGATGGAAAATGTTCTATCGCGAAGTACATTACCATTCCTCACAAAGGCAGGTTGTGAATGACCTCGTAGGTGCGCCCTTCAGTGCATCAGTTTGGTAATCGTGGAGCCCTGAGATCCACTTAAAACCGCTATCCACAATGCTTCTGCTTTGAAGGCTTCTCATGTCAATCTTTGCATTCTCTGAAGGAAGAAACGTATATCACGACGATTTGCTTTACCGCGAGGAACGAATCGTAGAAGAAGGGATATGTCCCCATCGCCATGCACTGTGCGACTCAGATGTTTGAGGATAACCATTGATTTTCCCAGTTGAATATTTTTTGTCGTGAAAAAAACTGAGGCTGGGCGGACTGAACAACGATATTGTATCAGAAGAACGTTGCGGTAAGCAGTCACGATATCTCGACTTCTTGCTTCGGAGCTCCTTTTACGTTTGGCGTCTTTTGCCTTTTTAATAACTAACTCACGTTTCTTAGCGGCAAATGGATCACTTCTTATCTCTGATTATGATGTGATCAAAGTGCGCTCTTGGCACTTTGACCACATCATAGCACTTGATCTGTTTTGACAAGAACATCACAGAATACAAATCCGTACACTTAGACCTCCAATGTAAATGTTCCTGATTTCTAAGCACCAAAGTCGCTTCAAAACTACAAGCAGCTTTTCTGCTATTGATTCTTACCCTAGAGGAACCCTTTCAGTTTGCCTTCAGAAAATAATCGAGCCGATCGACTATAGATGTTGCGTTGTTGGAAATGACATTGAAGCTAGCTACAATCAGAATGAGTCGTTAGAAATGGGCAAGAATAAGTTCGATGCCATCACATTTAACAACTCGCCGATAACAATTTACATGGTCGTTGCAAAATTAACCTGCAGCATACTAATCGGCGCATCAAAAGTGCACTTTGAAAGTAACCAGTAAGAATAAAGTATTGTAATAATTTTTTGCCTGCTTTAGATAGAGATTACGGCAGGCAAACCCAAAACCGAAGGCATGAGCTACAGGATCCACTTTACGCTCATACGACTTTGCAGATATTTCCTCGGTCCAGTGATAGCAAATTTAATGGATAATAAACCTGCGACCTTTTGAATGCTCTCTGGTCAGGATTCGAAAAAATTATCGATCGCTAGTGTGAAAAATGTTTGCTTCATCAGGTTGTGATGCGACAGCTATAGTTCATCAATCGCGAATATGTATGTAGCAAAAACGTTCCCAACATCTATTTTAGATTTTTTTTTCCGTTGGATTGTACAATTAAGTGCAAGAATGAGGCAATTTGAGGAGTAACAATAATAGCAGCCAATGTCACAAAGCACTGTCATAAAGTTTCACCGTTGGATGATCTTATCTGATATCAGTAATGAAATACGGAGCAAAAAATCGCCGCGGTGGCAATGAAACGTGAGGGGATCCAGGCCGAGAGAAGGAAGGGGTGATTTAAGGAGGAGAGGATGGCGAAGGGGGGGGGGGTGGCGAGGGAATGGCAAAAGAACGAAGTTCATCTTAGTGCAGTGACGAATCGTTCTGTTCAATAAGACTTGTCTATCTATGCCCATTGCTCACCGGCCTATTGGTTGGACTAAGATTAGGAGTCATCAGAGCGCCCTTCGTTAAATCCCTTGGGCTAGGTGATGATGAAAGGCATATGTTATGGTCCGCCTAACCAGCGGATGACCTGTCATCCTTAGGCTACAATCTCATGAAGAATCTTGGCACATGTCGTCGCGGAGCTGCCTTCAGAAGCAAGGATAGGGCGCTGATCATCGACTTCTATGGTATCTAATGTTCCGCATTGTTGTTCGATTGGCGCACCTCCGTGCCTATCAGGCAATACATCATTTAAGCTGCGACCTTATTATATAGGTCGTATTAGATTGGCACAATCGACGACTGAAACAAAACTCCAATTTGCATCACAATGTGTTAAAAAATTAATTCCAAGTGCAATATGATGGCGCATCTGAACCTCAGCGGATCATTGCCGACCAGTGACTGTAAGAAGGATTCACAATCTCTCTAATAAAATCAAAACTGCTGAGTTTGCGCTGGTAGCAAACACGAGTACAAAATAAAGACTAGTGTTAGATGTTTCAATGTCATAAAATGTGCGGACTGTAAGCAATTTTTTGCTGATGAAAGCCTTGTGCTAGAAAACATCATAGGAGGGTTTTCCATAATTTGACTGAATTGACACTTTGGGTCTCGTACATGAGCGAATCGCATGAGAAACGCTTTCTCTTCATCGGCACAACTGTGTTGGTGGTGGAAGGTACATTAGAGGGCGAAGGAATAATGATATTAAGGTTGTCAAATAACATTCGTCAATAGGCGGCGTTGAAGAGAAAATGAGGGACATCCTGAAACTCGCAAGCGAAATTTACCTTCATTCATTGAATTCGTTCATTTCTGCTGCGTCTGCTCTATTCTTCTCCTGCTTTTCCCTCTCGCTTCCAGTGACCAATTACCTGCGCAATTCGTCGTCATGATCCCCAATTTGAATTTCTATTCCAAATTTGGTTCATTGAAGTTTCAGCCATTCTTCCAACGACCCTCCGATCACTTGAACAGGCTTGCCTAATTGGAAGCTTGCTGAGCGGTCGCGCCTACTTTCACTTGGGTCGATGTGGTGATAGATTGTAAAAGGACTGTCAGATATGACGGTTACCTGCAAATATAGTGAATAAACAGAGGCGAACCAACCAACGGCAAAATCCATCAGAGTGTGATGGGGTTGGCGGTGGTATGGCAGCATTTAAAAATGGTCAAAATACCCTATAACAGCTCCGTGTTGCAACGAGTACGGTCGCCGGAATAGATCCCAGCTCCTGCCGCCTTATAGGTACTTCATCGAAGAAGAGAGGCTACGAGAAAGAAACTCCAAATAACCAAAACCTACGCCACCAGCAGACCGGCCACCCTGCGATGTAACACCGGCCACATCGGTATGGAAAGATTTCCTGCGAGGCATGTATAGCGTTGCTTGAATGCAGCGAGCTCAGGATCGCGAATGATGGGAAATTTGCCCGCTGCACATCGCAGCTGTTCAAGGTATTCAAAGTATGAACATTTGAGGGAACATTTCATGGATATTGAATTCAATGAATGACTGACGCTTTATCGAAAGAGAGTTGACAATAGACACTGCTTTGAGAAGGTGAGGAGAGTAGTTGCGAGGTCACTGACTACGGAAAAGGCTTATCTTGATTAGCAGATGGAAAGCCTTGGCTATATTGCGCTTTCATGCAAATTCCACCGTTTGCAAAGTACTCCAACCAGATTTGATTCTAGCGTACTTTAGTTTTTCGAATGCCGTTTAGCCGTCGCAGTCAAAATTCCTCGAAATAAGCGAGCCACACAATAGCTAGGAAAAAGTCGCAGTAAAAGGCACGTGATATGACAGTTTGACGATAAAAATCAAGGAGGCGGCAAGAGTTTAAGACGTGAATTGACAGGCCTTGTCACGACTATTCGCAACTTTGACTAAGCTTGTGGAAATTTGAATGACTAATGAATGGGTAGTGTTTAAAGTGCGAAACGTTTCATTTGCGTTGAAAGGTGTCGACGGCTAAAACCTAGCGAAAACAACTTGCAAAAACGCGTCGAAAAGCGGCCCGTACAAAGAGAAAAGTGCCGGAAATATGGTGTCGCGCATTTGTAAAAGCATACGACGTTCATAAAAAAATAGCAGCAGACGCCATTCATAGCGCGTCATTTAGCTGATATCACGGCGCCATATTTAAACAAGATCAATTGGAGGCCAATAGTGAGCCAATGTACAAGAGTTTCGGTCACTTTGAGGTTACTTTATGATGTGTAAACCTAATCGAGGCGATATTCGAGTACCCTTCATTCGTCCTGTCGGTTGATTGCCAAAAGACAGTAATTGGCGTCGTTTGAATGTTTCGTGGATTTCTGCAGCTGTTTATTTATTTACGTTTTCTGGCCGGATTGCGAAGTTTCCCTGCAATTGCTTGCACGATGTCACACCATTCTTAGGAGATAAGGACATTTATATCACTATACCATAAACTGGCGCGATTGCATCAGTGTTGATGGCTCCCATTTTCAACTGATAACGTGCAAGGATCTCTAGTGGAAACATCTATGGTTTTTTGCGCATCGCAATGAAAGACAAAAAAATAGCGCTCAAAAATTAGTGCGTTCAGCTTGTAGCCCTGGGCGTTTAATCATTCGACAAAGCCTAGAAAATTGCTTTTCTGATGTTCTCCTCCAGACGATATATCTTGATCAATGCGTACAGACAACAAATATCAGTAAGGATGTTGGCATAGTGGGCCCACAAAGCAAACCTCATGAATTACGCACTATATCGCATGACTGCTATTTTCTTTCTGTGAGGGGAAGGTGAGGAAGAAGTAAAGCGAGTGGTCCGGAAACATTGCAAACCTTTTCTTTTGTCGCTTATACTACTTCAAAAATCATTGACGAAATTGCCGGAGGGTTTGAGAAAAGAAACAGGAAATCTTAGAGAACGATTCGAGCTGCCACATTTGAAGAGCCCATAGAACTGAAGAGCCCCAAATTTTGAAACTTTAATGGAATCTTCACTCCAACTTTATATGCATCACGAATTACTCGCCGTTGCATTTTTTTTTCGCTAAAAAAAAATCGAATATATATTTTCCACGCCAAATGCAAGAACCGATAAGACTATGTGGTATGTGATCGTTTACAATTGACTATTTTTCGTTCTGATGCCGGCAAACGAGAGTTGTCTCGTCCTACTCCATACAGGAATACTTTTTCTTCCATTGCTTTAGATTCCTAAAGCAATACGAAGTAGTGATGCGATCCTACCGAAAATTCATTGCACTTTTTCTATTGTACATGTGCTGAAATGCAGCATTGTGCCGATTATGAAGTCACAGGTACGTTATAAATATGCATCTTAGGCGAATTTTTGAATGGCGATACAAGCATAGTATTGTACCAGTAGAATGTGGAAAAAAAAGTATATCGGATTATTTTCAGATCACTTTGTAACTGCAATATATTTTAGTTCTTTTCTTTTCTAGATTTGCAACTAGCGGTATTATTGTGGCTTAAGTGTTTCAGATTTCAACGTTGATTCTTGAGGCATTCTCATCGATTGACGTTTTAAGGCAGACGAAGCACTCATCCAAAATTGCCAAGATTAGTTGATGTGTTTTGCGTTTCACATTCTCAGTAATAATATTAGTTGATGTGTAGGACTTTTTGCGATCACCTCTTTTTCTCGAATTCCAAGCACTCGTTTTTATATTTCTATCTCAAATTTATATTCCGGTTGCTTTTGTGTAAGTCATCTCACTAACGAGAAATATGCCAATATCCAAATTTCTGTCAAAAATGTTTAGCGTATTTATTATTCTATGAATCGAAATAGCAAAGCATTATGGAGCGGCGATAATTTCCCCCTATTGTGCATATTTATTACCAAGACGTGTTGTTACCAAGAAGAGAAATATATGTTCTTGATCGTTTCATTTCATAGTTCAAATGGCACCATCCTTGAATTGTTCGATGCCCTCTAAGGGACGCTTGATGACTTTGCCATATTTGAAAAAAATTTGTGGTGAGGTGTATTGCGCAAGAAATTTGATGTTTTCAGCCGAATTTTAGGAGGACGATACTCTTACTGTAATAGTTTAAAACAGTAAGTTATCGATTGCCTTCCTCATCCGCTTCCAATGGTGCTGAAAGCACAAAAGGCAAATCCAACTAGCATAGTTCTACCGCTATGTGAAACGTATGTTTGAGCCCATCGTATTGCAGTTTGTATGGGCTGCTTCATTTTCTACAGCCAATCTCCGTATACTAAGAAGAGTGGAATTTCGAAGGCATAGTCCCCGAGGCAAAATAATTAGAATTTTAACTTGCTAGACAAGCGTGATCTAAGCCAAGCAATTTCTGCTTTTGAATTTGTAACTTGGAAAGTTTCAAAAGCAATAATATTTTCAACTGGAAATCAACTGTACGTATCCTTTCGGCAAAATAATTCAGTCACTTCGGATACGGGCATATACTCTTGATACGTGAATGTAAAAACGGATCTTGCACTTGCCTCTCTGGTGTTTTTTTTTTCATCAGTGATAATTGCACTCTACAAATTTTACGCCCAATATATCAGCAAATTTCCGCCTCATTATTTACTAATGAAATTGTGCTCCATTTTAAAAGCTTCAATTGAAGTTTCCTAATGCAGCGTTACAAGGATTTGAAAGTAAGACCTTTGGCTCGTTTTGTGTTGGACAGTTATTTTTCCACTTGACCCATTTCTGTTGCAAGCACCGATCTATGGCTACCCAGTGTGCTACGCTTCAAAAATGAGAGACTGGCTGGCATGTTGGGCTAAGCGAAACCTGTTTCGTGCATGTTTCGTGTGTCGCTTCACCAACGTCCCATACGCCCTCTTTTCAAAGAGAGCCGTTTTTGCGCTTGCGTCGACTGCCTTCACTGATGACTGTTGATGTCTAAAAGGAAGGCAAGTGCTAATTCCTGGCGCATGAAAGCGCTCAATTTCATACTAGCGGCTTTTAGCCGAGGTGTGAATGAATGCTAGAGCGATTGCCGAAGTTGACTACTCATCCAGATCTCTACAATTCTTCGAAGAAATATTTAGTGCGCAAATGTGGATGAAGAATTTTGCGATTATGAGTGTTCAATTTTGATTTATTTCAACTCGTACCGTTATCCACTAGCGAATTAATTCACGTCGAGAAATAGTGACTTGAAAGTGACTCGATATGCGCCAGTGTATGAAGTTGTTACTTGAAGTACCTGATACCTTTGAATCCATTCTTTTTTTTCTTTTTTTTGCAGATGCAACCATTATCCGTATTATTTTTGGTGACGGTCACTCTTGCGCGGAACTACATCGAAATAGTCTCACCAGAGTTCTTATGTCCTCTGTGCGTATCGATCATCAAATCCTTCAAGAAACAATTAGAGGAAAATCCACGCTTTGTGCAGGTTCGTTAGCTTTCATTTCATCTAATTTTCCACATACGTTAAAACGATGGTCATAGTAAACGAAAAAAAATTACATATGGAGTGAAAAACATCTAAACAAACAAAGATATCATATGAAGTAGTAGTCAAGTTGTGACATGCGCATTTGCCCAAAAATGCTTTGCTTTTCTGTCGAACAGTACTCTACCAGCAATTCATTCCTCCGGCTGCTGATGAAAAAAAACGCCATTAAGCAAGAGGCAATTCCTTCGACCAGTATTAAATCTTTGCAAAAGAAGTTTGGCAGCGAATATTATGCATTCTATCCACCTAAAAGATCAGTCGGTTTTGAAGTCATATTTTCTCGACAGCCGCACGAACCCTTCTCGACAGTGGCACCAAATTTCCTTCTTGATAGCCGCACCAACCCTCCTCGACAGTGGCACGAAATTTTCTTCTTGATAGCCGCACCAACGTCTTTTCTCGACAGCCCCACAAACCTTCTTCCACAACAGCCCTACCAACCCCTCCTCGACATCCATAGCACCCTCCTCGACAGCCGCACCATATTTCCTTCTCGACAGCTGCAATAACTTTCCTCGTCGACAGTAGCACCAACTTTCCTTCTCGATAGCAGCATGATGAGTTTCTATGGAACACAGATCGAAAGCAGTTGCAAAACGACACTATACACGTGAAATAAGCTAAGAATATTAGTGAACGCATAAGAAAAACGACAGTGAACGCAAACAGAAAAGCCTTTGCTCACACGGTTAGCATTGCAGCCATAACTGACGGCTTCACTTACGCGTCACCAGGAAAATAGAAGCGAGGCACTAAAATTTAAGATACCTTCAACCTGCAAAATTCTTCTCGGTATTCGGAAGAAAGTAAGATTGAGGCTGAATTTTAAAGCGATCGGCGTTTACAGCGCCACCGATCGAAACGACAAATAATTTTTAAACAAGCTGCTAGAACAGCTACTTCTTACCGGCAAGTATCTGTCGTTGTTCCTCCCATTGATTTGGGATTAAACCACAAGTTCCTTGGTTGTGCGCCTTTCTCGACCTGTGTTTCGCAACTGTAATAATTATTGAGGCAAGTCGTTGCTTTGCATTCGCTTGAAGGGCGAAAATAAACAAACAACGGAGTTTAGAAGCGCATGCGAGGAGAAAGAAAATTGGACAAGAAGTTTTGATGAGGTGCAGAGAACTCACTAGAGGCAGCTGAGAAAGTGGGATGTCGATTAAGAAGAAAACTCGGTTTGTGGCCAAGAATTTGTCTACTCATAACGAATAATAACAGTTGAAGATCAATCAGCCCAGAGCTCATTAGGTCAGCACTTTATAGCATATTTCCCCGTCTTCTTGATGATATCTCCTTATATGTGCAATTGATAATTCCTCATCTTGCTTTCCCCACACTCAAGGATCTCATGCTAGTGCCTATTTTTGTTCTTGTCCTCAACTGCCTGAGCAAAGCGATCGCTATCACAAGCACTGCTTGGTGAACTTTGAGCTGTTTGAAACGAACCGGACTAATTCGGGGGCACTCAAAACGGAAAAGGCTTGATGCTGATGTCATAGAAGAAATCTGTGTACAACCTGGAGGCGAGATTGAGGAATTTGTCCAAGCTAAGTTAGGCGAATAGGTACGCTTGAGCTGCATGCAATTCGGGTGCTGTATGGTTCATTTGTTACGCAAATTTGAAAAAGCCAGCAAACATCAATTCATGATTGGAGCTCGAGAAATAACTGAACGAGCATAGGTGAAGTCTCGGACAGTAAACTGTAGATCTTGGAACTTTTTTTTATATTTTTTCTTCAAGCTCATATATGGAAAAAACTTGTAAGTAGGTCTTAGTGGAAAGCGCAGAGCTGTGACGAAAAGAGGACAAAAGGAAAAGGAAACCAGGAAACATATATGTATGCGTAACGGCCACTGTGGAGGTTGGAGGAAGAATGTAAGAAGGGAATACTTTCGAGCGCGCAAAGCGATCGTTTCAAGTATATAAGCAGTATTCGAATTATTTTGAAGGCTTAATGAGAAGATGAATATTAGAACAGCTGAGGTGTCCTACGAAATTTCCATCACCACTTGCCTTTGCGATAGTATGATGGAAAGTAATCGGTGTTTATAAACCATGATAATGAGAGCCATACATAGGCCAGTAAGAGAAGCACGTCAAAAGCTCTTTTTTTTGGTAATTTGTATAGGCTTAATGAGAAGATTGAAAATGCCGCTATTTGAGCGAAATTTGTCGAGTGAATTTACTGGGGGAACAAACTGTGTGCATTAGAAACTCCGAATTTCAAGAATTCATGGACCGTGGCTCCTATCTCTGCCATACACAGCTGCGAAAATAGCTTCTCGTTCATATGAGAACAAAACGTAATACTTGCGAAAATTGTTTGCAATACATCGTTTGCTGAAGGTAACAATTCAGAATCGTTTTGAAAGACTCACTGAGATTTCCTCCAGTACCAAAATGGTGCTGTACACCGAATGGTATTGGGGGCCAGTCTCTTTTCCTATCACATCTTTTGCGCTCTACTGAAATAGCAAATGGGTCAGTTCTTTTTGGCTTCGGAGGGATCACGCATCCTGCAGCGTATATGCACACACAAGTGGTTTTACCAAAATCTTCTAATAATTCACTTCACCGCTAATCTGCGATCTCTTTTTTTACCACATTCTGTTTTTCAAGGAATATAAGTGGGGGTAGTCGTTTTTCCTCTTCTAGAACGAGAGTTGCCAATAAACTTCGAGGCGGCTGCTCTTTCTTTCATTTCATTAATTTCTGCTTTGATAGCCCCCTCGGTGAACTTATTCAGCTCCGGAATCAGTGCACAGAAGACTGCACGGATTGTTCGCAGAGTCTTTGAGCCAGCGTCTTCAACCTTTGGTTAATACTTAATATCATCGAATCGCCATCTCGCTCGAGCAATGACATTCGAAACCATCGGTACCTTTGAATTTCAAGTGATTGCTTTTCAGGAGCTTAAAGCGTCATGTGAGTCGCTGTCGAAAAAGAAGGAAGCGCAAATGGCTATATGCCGGACTGAGTTCACTAACGTTAAGATAGAAATGCTGAAAAAGAAGAGCGCTGAAGAAATATGCATTCTGCAAAAATTGTGCAAACAAAATGAATTCAAAGGTATCTCTTAGAAACTTTTATATATCGACATAAATTTGCGCTAGCATTGTGAATATCATTTTCGGAAGCCAATATTACTGCTGTTCTTCAATGTGATGCGATCGGCCGAGAGAGCATGATCAGGTAGCTTCGAATCAATTTAGCGATGTCCTCTCTCTCACGAAACATAGTTTTTTTCGTCCACTTGATGGCGGATATGAAATAAAATGAGTCGGAAAATGAAAGAGATATACATCGGTGCAAAAAAAATGAAAGTTTTATTTTACATCGGAGACGTTATTCCAGTTCGAATCTACTACCAATGCTTGCCTTGGCCGTCAGCAACTCATTGAGTAATTGGAGGTGCGCAGTTTCGCTCCTCTGCTGACCTGCTTATTTTTATGATCGTGAAATTTGCACTGAAATTGAAAAATAACGCTTGCATTGCAATGAGTGCCGGAAAACAACCAAATTTTTTTTTATAAACCATTGCTTTTCCGACTTTCAAACAAGAAAAGACCGCAAATTCGAGTGGAACCGATGGAAACAATATTCGCTGATGACACCGCAGATTTGCCTTGCATATCTCAATCATTCCGTCCGCAAAAATACTGCAGCAATCCCACTGCGATGTTTTCAGAAATCTCATCAGAAGATCATCGTGGATTGCCAGATTTTCCTACGATTCCGAAAGTGAGAAACTCGATCAAGGATCCGGTCCCTGGTGAAGATGTCGTAAAAATATTGCTCGATGTGGCAAGCGGGAAGAACAAGGAGTTTAAAGGACACGACCTAAAGATTCATTTTGATTTGGAATTCTTGCCTCCTGTTCGTAATTCTACTTCTGATTCCGAAAAGACCAAAGAGAATGTCACAACCACCGATTTATAGAATTTATAGCGATGAATGCCATCAGAAGCGCTGCCAACAATAGGTTTATTCTATGGCGTCCCTAAGATTTAGTCGGCAAATGAATTTTTCATGCTTACCACTACATTCTGATGGAAGAATGATATTGTCTCTTTTTCGTTGGGTGGACTTTGGCAACTTCGGAAAAATCCATGCCTTAATTCGTATGATAAGAAGCATTTTACGAACAAAGCCTTGCACAGCAATTGCGATGTACTGACTCTTATTGTTGTATTGCGATAGGAGACGATTAGTTCACAAAGCGAAAACAAGGATTGGTATTGAAATGCTGAAGAGATTCGCAGTGATTGGCGCACAATAGATGATTTTCCAAGACCAGTGGCAGTACATTTTGTGCCCAAAAAAAAGTACTATGGAGGCTTCATCTGCCTATTTCTTCGCATATCTCAGTTCAACGGTACCGTTTTATGCACGCACTTTAGAGCGAAACATACGAGGCAAACATTCAAGTTTATTACTATCTCTGTTCCAAAAAATAATTTGCGAAGCTCCCAAACATTAGATTTCGCAACTCGTCAGTACCTAAATATTTCGTCAGCCCCAAATATGGGGTTTACGATTCTCGATATTCTCTGAGGCCTTTGTATCGACCCCCCCCCCCCCCCCCTCCCCGAGGCATCTTCGGTTGCATTCTATGTCCACTACATCAAAACTGTTGAATTCAAGTCGCCAATATCTTTATGTTCCATGCCTTTGCAATACGGTCTTATGGCTTTCAATTGGGCAAATGAACGACCATTAGAAGCGTGTGATTAGTGCGAAAGAGGAGTGGAAGAATTCTGAAATGACCGCAATGTTCATTGCTCGATGTTCCATTGATTTTGACGCCTTTTAACTTTCAACACTGCAGCCATGCCATAGTCGATGCATTTATTTATTCTCAGAAGAACGCTACAAAAATGCTTCTCAAAACTGAGCACTTTTCGCTATTCTTGCATAATAGGCGCACATTACGTTCTCGAAAATCAGTTCATAGGTTTGCATACTTCATTATGAGAGCATTCTATTTTATGATTGATCTTACTTGTATGCATTATATGACATTGCATTTTGTCGATACTCGACAGTATAATTTGCTATAATGTAAGCAGTCTTTTATTAGAGGTACTTTTCGAGCACGTTCTAGGCGATGCAAACGATAATGGAAATTTAATGAGTCGGCGGAAATTTAAGAAATTCTCTTTGATGTCCTCACGTTTATTTCTCGATAAATGCAAAAATTTTCTTGTTATAATCAAGTAAATCCAACATTTCTTATGAAATCGATTTCTTCAGCTGATGAATTTTCTCTGATAGATATCATTCGAGTGTTGTGTCATATATCGCCTCAAAAAGTCACAATTCTTTCAAAAAATCACATGTGAGCAAAAAAAATGAAAAAGTAATAATGGAATAAGCAATGAATTTTTGTCAAGTGCAAAATCATTGAAAATTTCGTCTCAAGCGCATTTATTTATTTCATAGAATGATTCCTTCTTCTAACGGGTAGAGCTGAATCGAAAAGACTGACCAGCTTCATAGATTACCGGAATCATAGAAGAGATGAATTTCGGTAAAGAAAATCCTGCTGAACCTTACAGGAAGATTTAGATGCGTCAAGTTATATGCACTCGTTCAATTGATGGAAAATACGTTTCAAGTAAACAACAACGCCTTCAGATTATGAAAAAAAAGAACTACTCAAAGTGGCACAATGCCAAACGTGCCGCAAATCACAAATACCTGAAGGGAGAAGCGATCGCAGATGGGCCCCACAAGATGCTACATTCTATCTTTCTCTCTTGCCCTCTCCATCCCACCTCTTTCCCTTGTTAGCCTTCAATCTTTTGAGCCTTCTGTTTAATGAGAGAGTAGACGTTTACGCAAGCAATTTACAACTATAAGTAAGCGTTTAAATCTGCTCAATTTGATGCTTTCGTTTTTTTCTCTATTGAAACGATCAAAACGAGGCAGTGTATCGATGGGTTCGAATCTCTACTTGAAATTTTGTCGCATTACAGTGCCCTGGAAGGTGATCAGAATTGAGGATTCAATACTGCAGTATCTCTATGCTCTATAATGTTTCGTCGCATATCTAGTAAAGATTGCTAGCCGCTGTCCTCTCTCACTTAAACTAGAATATCAAAAAAAAACGCTGAGAATATCCTAAAGTACTTAGCTCATATAGCCTCCTAGAAGTTGCTTCCGAATGTTCACACGACCGAGCGCACTGCACCCCATATAAGATGTTGACGCTCAAAAATACGAATTTGAAGGTGTAACGCTGTGCTTCGCATTCTCCTATGAGTGATATTTGAAGCATTTATTGGTATTATCTGGGACTATGACCATTACTTTTTGGCGTTCACTTTCTATCGCAACCGATGTGGTCATTATCTCTACTCGACGAGGAAGAAATGCTCAAAGAAGAGAGTTTTATATATTTTCGAGTATAGAGTATTGAACATTCGAAACAGACTTTATAGATGTAGCGATTCTGACAGCATTCATTTGTCGTCGAAACCATCTCCTAAATTTACACTCAATTGCTAACATTGTTTTGCTCAAAATGATATTGCCCATATAACATTTCACGTTCAAATTTCCGCTCATTAGCATTTTCTTTGAAGCTTTGCATAAACTTCTTTACTGTGCATTTCGCAGTTATTGTTACACAATGCGAAACTGCATAAACACAAGATTATCTCTATAGAACAGCGCTTTATCTGTTCTTCGTGTCTACTTGAAAGAGACCCATATTCATTGTTGGAACGGGCACTATTGGTAGATGCTTAAGTAAGGCTGTGCCGAAACTTAGTGGTATGCTGCCGAGAGCGGTTTTCAGCGTCGAATTTCTCCGCTGAAGTTAAATGGTAACCACTGGTGCCAGTGGTAGCGCTAACGTAGCCAATCAAATGAACATGAATTCCGTGTGAAACTGCAGCGATGATATCATTGTTGTTTCAAGCACAATTCGCTACCCCCCTATCATTTAGCAAAGAGATACGACATTAAGTGGAAACGTGAAAATATCGCTCGATTCAGATATACTGCTAGAAAAAAATGAAGGGAGAATTGTACATAAAAATTATGATTGAAGTGCGTAATCATTTTGCTCGATCTTGGAAGCAGACGAAGACACGATGAAAATCCTCCAGAAATGGTTCCGTTTGTTCTATCTAATTAATCCCGATTTCGTGAATGGCTAGCTAACAGCACCCAAACGATCTGCGGCTAATCTTTCCTTTCCTGTGATGTCGTTGTAATGTCCTGTGATTTTTTTTCCTTTCCTGTGCTGTCCTGTGATTTTTCCTTTTCTGTGAAATTAGCGGGAGAAGAAGGAAATTTTTCAATTAATAATAAACGTGCCTGGTTAAACACAATGCATCAGCCAAGGGAGACCCCTTTGTGGCAACCAATCTGCGTCTATATGTAGCTAAATTTCATCTCTGTCGCAGGACGCAAGTGTAGTCTAGCAAAAGGAGGAATAACATTCAAGCGCGGTCTTTGTCTTGCACTAGCACAGGCAATCTGAATTGTTGAAAACACTAAGCTATTGATGCTTGTTGTAAGCTGTTTCGTGAATTTTTGGGCGCTTTTTTTGTATTCCAAGAAGTGCTTACACATATCCACGTAAAATCTTCATTTTCTGTCCGAAAAAAAGAATAGCTGAATCTTTGCTGAACCATTCAAATCAGTACCAAAGTATCAGGATGGATAGGTTGAAAACGTGGAGGGCAAGAACAGTAATGTGCGTCGCGACCTGGAATGCCCGTCATCCCGCGTCCACCGAGAGATCCTGAAATTAGTCGCTAGTCCGCTGCTGGCTTCTTCAAGCTTGCAACCGTAAAGTAGCTTCTCCATCTTTCCAGTTTCCTTAATGGTCTTTTTTATTCCTTCTCACTTCAGGACATTGGAAAAGGCAAGCAAAACTGATTGAAAGAACCAATTCAGCAAAATTTCAACGGCGCTAATTGACCGCCTATTCGGTGATTTTCTTCTAATGGTATATAGACGAATGTTATAACGTAAAAAAAGGGCTAAGAAAAACCTCTTGTTGCCTCTGAGAGATCGACAAATTGTTTGTATTGATTTCGTTTCTAAGTGCAAAAACTGAAGTTATTTACCATAATCGCCTTTTTTCCCTCTTGCACCTGGATTTCCCTCTTTGCCAGGAGCACCGCCTGGACCGGGTATGCCATCGCGTCCACTTTCTCCTCGGTCACCTTTTAGCCCTGACGCTCCTCTCTCGCCCTGTTTTCCCGCTTCGCCTTTCTCACCTAGCACACCAGGAACGCCGGGTGGTCCTCGTTGCCCTGTAAATTGACACTCGGTTTTGATTGACACCTGCTGCATAAAATTAACGGAACGCAGTTATATGCTAGCTGCAGATACAAATGCAGCCTGGCTAAAGTCTTGTAGGCTAAAAGAGTTTCGAACTTCCGGAAGCTCAAGCTTTTGATAAACATCATATTCAGTTAAATAGACCATCAATTTGAGTTCCAATCGCGAAAATAATTTTGCTCGCTCCCATTGATCGGGACACTGAAACTATCCTAAATATACGGTGTCAAGATGAACATGAATTTTCTTAGGAAATAGCGCATTCTTTTTCCCATATGATGCACCACTGAGAGACGATTGTCAAAACTACCATATAGGAGAGGAACGGCTCATGTCAATAATCGCAATTAAACGTTTCTAAGAGATCTAATACGAGAATCCACGTTTCATGCATTTCTCACCGAGAAATTATTGCATGTGCGTACTTTACGACCATATTGAGGTGTGTAGGTGGTCGGTAGCTCAGCGTTAGAGCATTCGCATGTTAAGCGGAGAGACCCTGGTTCGACTCCTGGCTGATTTCCCAACGGAACACCAGAATGCTAACCATCTCATACAATTGATTACGAATTACAAAAAAGTTTACGTTGCAATAACATTCATGTGTGCATATTTCGCACATATTAAACCGATAAATATGCTTATTTTTTAATGAAGGCGAAATGGGTGATGAAAGGGTTCCGACGAAAATAAAGACACAAGTGCGCTTGCGTAAAAGTTCTTGCTCATTGTTCGGCAAACGAAAATATGCAATCAGTTTAGTTGGAATATTGGATGCGAGTCTATTCAGTTAATACCTTTTTTGTTGACTTTATAGATAATGAGATATCTGTTGGTTTTCAATTAATTCAGTACGTAAATGATCGAAATGCGCGCATAGACAAATGAATATCAGCAACGAGGGATATGTAGATCCACTTTAGTGCTTCATTTAGCAGTTATTGAATGGAACGAAATAACCGAGAGAAAAAAATCAATCATTCTGCTCGATAGTTACTCAACCATTCATACTTAAGAAATTACCAATTGATCCTTGTGGACCATGTTCACCGGGTGGTCCGCGTTCTCCTCCATCGCCCTGTATTCCAGGTGCACCTGGTAAACCATCATTTCCGGGTAGACCAAATTTCCCCTAGATTTCACATGAATTATTCCAAGTATTACGAATGTGGTAGTGCACACTAAAGGCGATACACATACTAACAGTATACTGGTTGGCCGTTTGCTCCCCTCAACGACGATAAGTCGAACTGGGAAATCAGCGATCCTTTATATTCACTATAGTGTGATATAGAATTGTTACTATACGTTGAATATTTCTAACTACATGCTCATGAAATTTTATGCGCAACAACCCATGACTTATGTATGAAGGAATCGACTTAGATTCTGATTTTCTTCGTTGCTTTCGGAAAGTTCTTATAAAAATGATTCGATTGAAAAGACATAGTTACAGATGGTAGTTTTCGAACACTGAACACTGCTAGTGAAAAGTTCTTGAGAAAGCCGGTTAAGTTACTGGTCTTCCATAAATAGCCCTTGAAATTTGAAAATCCAATCGACATGTAATTTTTCTTGCTTCGTCCAAATCGACTAGTCCATTCTAATACTGTGAAGATCTCGTGAAAAAGTTTTATTATTAAACAGCATACAGGTTCTCCAATGGGTCCACGTTGACCAGGAGCGCCAGGTGGTCCATCCGGACAGACTCGACATCCTGAGACTTTTTGGTAGAGTTCAAAAGGTAGAATTCCAGGAGCACCAGCCTCTCCGATCAGCCCACTGGTTCCAGGCGTACCATTCTCTCCAGGTGTGCCTTCAATTTCGCCTAAAGCATAAAAGCAGCGAACGCAACGATGAAACACATACTAAATCGAAACAATAGCGTGACGGTCATGAAAAGACTGTAGACATTCATGCCTTTATTGCGGTAGAGAAGCGTTTAGGTTGCAAATATGGGCTACCAACTCAAACTTTAGACAACTTTCGTGCATGTGCTAACCGTAACGCATATCAACGGAAGTTGAAGCAGTGAGAACGACAGTAGAAGCAATCCTCTCGCACCGTTGATTAAAGAAAAGAGAATGTATAGAGGCTCTCAAAAATGTGATTCTACAAATCAGAGAGAAATACAAGCGTAATGGCACAAATTATGAGCGTTTTCATTTTTCCGTACCGTCGATTTTGAGGAGCAATAAGACTTGCGGTGGGGTGGCAATCGCTCCACGCCATCGGTGATAGTGGGTCAACTTGGAATGAGGTCGTAACGTGTGTTAGCAAGGCGCATTTCATTCAGAAGCCTCTCAGAAAAGAGTCAGTCCATTATTTTTCACCACCTCACCTTAGGATTCACCTAAGGAGCAGTCAAGAGCATTCTTTAACACTATATTGACCAATTTGAATTGCCAATAAACGTTTCAACAAAAGAAGTGATACCTGGTCTTCCAACTGGTCCTCGTGGGCACGAATTTTGTTGAATACATTTGCAAATTGATCGCTCTGGCAGTTGCCTTTTCAATCTCACATCTGTTCTCAGCTCGGCAAGATTTGACCTGATAGAATAATTACTGTTATGAGTAGCCATCAAGAAGTAACCCAAAGCAAATGAGGTGCCAACGTTTTATAGATGAGGTATCGACGAGGGGGGAGCTAAATGAGCGAAAGCATCTCGAGAAGTACATCCTGTTGGAGTACTGCTTTCTTTTCTTCATCACAAACAAATAATCCGAAAAGAGATGGAGAAGATGGGAACGACGCAAATTTCATATTTTCTAAGAAATCAACCGCAGAAAGGCGGTCAATAGCCATTGGAAATAATTGAGCGTTTTGATGATGAATACCGAAAAGCTGAAAATTTTCCAATGAACTTGCTGAAACAGTCAATATTTCTGGCATCTTAGCCATCTCTTCGCAATCGGTCTGGCCAGCTATCATAGCCCTCGTCCTTTATACGACTCTTAAGGATGTTAAATCGTTCTATGATATTCCGATATCAAGCGACCTTCTTCTCTTTCTGAGTGATTAAGACGCAAGAATTTTCTGAAAGTACAATAAAAAAAATCTCTTCAGTTATTCACTGAACTTTCGTCGTTGCAACTTTCGTTATGCAAACTATCGCATATGCTCCGACAGGCTGTAATTTATGTCCTTCACTTCATGTTTCGTTTGCAAATGAATGCCGCGAAAAGACCGGTTCCATTATCAATTCTGCTATCAAGCTACTCAATTTCTGTTTCGGGACCTAGAAAGAGGAAATGTTCTTGCCATTCAAAACAAAAACAGTTGAATGAATCAAGAGGGTAGAGAAACGAGGCAGAATTGCATTGATTCGGCGGTTGGGGGAAGGGATGGGGAGGGGGAGGGGAGGGAGGAAGGGTGGAAGCGATGAGTGACGGTTGATTCCAGTTCTATGAAACACAAAGCAAGCGCCGAGGAGTAGTTGATATGAGTGGACGAAGTGAATACTCCAAAAAATATTTGCAATCAACGGATGAAAATTCATCCACAAAACATTGTAACAAATTTGCTTATTTCGACTATCTTTGCATAATCCATATCCTTTCGCTGCCGCAAAATTATTTCTTTTTGGCGAAAAAAGGCTATCAGTATTCGCCCATATAAAAATATTTCAGCTAAATTCCTCCAAACTGAACAGAAATATCGATGACTAGCAATATCTGCAAAGTGAAGGAATCCTCTGCGAAAGAATGAGCTATACCCCCGTATTCAGCAGTATCCGGTTGTTCGGTTTTTGCGGAAGTAGTCAACACGCGCGCAACTAATCTCTTTGTTGTTTTGTCTAAACTAACATTTTGTAGAGCCATTTCACAAGAATGTTCCGCCTGATCCCACTTTGAGTATAAGTCACTTGACTTTTGTAAAAGCGAGAAGCTGCTGATTTGGAGTGCATTATCACTTGCAAATGAATATGCATTGTTTAGCCATCGACCAATATACGTCCATTTATAGGAACGCTGTTTCGGATGTGAGGTATTGTTCATTTCTGCGCTCAGTTTCTTCTCTATATGAAGATTAGCTCGATTCCCCATTTACTTGTTGTTGGGTGTAAGCTGTTGATGCCGAAGTTTTTATACCTTGTAATTCTCCTATAGTTCAGATATTTGGAGTTCATCGCTGGATCACAGTGGGTGGAATACTACGGGGATCGAATCGTTGATGACTTTTTATATATGCACGACGGAGCAATACGACGTTCAACATTCCTCGATATTTGTGAGCTTCATCTGGGTTCCTGCATGAAAATTGAATTTCAAAATTAGGTTATTAGGAGACTTCCCGAACCAAAAGTGATATTGCCAGCGCAATGAGTGCAGAGGAAGAAAGCAGTACTTGCATGAGTAAATGTGTGACTCCGGTTTCCCCGGTATCTCACGCGCCATACCCTGTATTCAACAGCATCCGGTTACATCCGACTTTTGTGGAAATGGTCAATGTGCGTATAACTTATCTTGTGATGCAAATCGAGAATGAAAAGTTGGAGAGAATGAATGTGCCATCTTCAGTACAAGAAGCATAAATACGTCTGATGCAAGGGATGAACAAGATGGTCACGTTTGTTCCAAAATAAGGTCCCACATTACAAGCATAAGGCAGCTAGCATCGTGATAAGGCAACATATATTCATCAATTTTACACTGAGAGTGTAACGATTTGGAAGATGTAAATTTATCTCAAATCAGCTATAGCTGAGAAATTTGAGATGCTAACTTCGTGGCCTAGCAGAAACTTTTCACGAAGGCGCTTATAATGAGGCTTCTCTAGCAGACATTCCTGCCATTCCGCTTGTTTTTCCCCACAATTGTTTAGTTGTGGCGGAAATAAGCATCACGAATGCTATGAAGAAAAAATTCGATAGACAATTAAATTTTCACAAACCAAGTTTCCGCTTCAAGTGCTTTAAATTTGTTCAATTCATTTCGAAGCGTCCACTGAATCGTTCGCACTCTATTTGCCAAATACGGTAGAAAACTGCAAAAGGATATACAGATTAGCTAAACAATAAACCGATATCAAATATTCATTTCCGCTTACCACTTAGTCTAAGTACGCCATCCTATGCCGTTTCGTATTCATCATCTTCGGTGAACTTAACCAATCAACCTAATCGTACACCATCGACCAACACAATGGACAAATTTGCAATTATGGAACACGTAAAACCGCCACATGGGCAGTTGGAAAGCTTGCGAAATTAGTCGAAAAAAAGCTAGAACTTGGAGAACAATTTTTCTAAGAGACGCAATTTTCGCTCGGAGGGTGCTCAAAGTGAACCATTTTTCACCCGGAAATCCCTTCGAAGCACTCCATGTGCTTCGCTCTCAAAATGGTGATTTACTTAGCTAGCTTCTATGTGATTTCTAAAGGATAATATCTCTATCCTAGCAATCTGTTTTTCGAAAAAAGGCTCCTCTAAATAGACCGAAAACAATGTCTTGCAATTAGGAAATTATTCACAATCGAGTTATGGTTAACTCACATTAGCAAGGTGAAGATCGTTGTGAATGAGAAAATTATCGACAATTGCATTGTTCGCTTCAAGTCCATAATTCTTAGAGCATTGGCTGGGCACTCGGCAATCCTCTATTCCTATGATAAATTTTTCTCTACAATTTAAATGCGTTTGAATCATGCGAAACAATAATTGAAGCATTCAAATCGATGCTACTATAATGTTAACCGGCTAGGGTGTTGAAAAATGATGCGAACATCTCTTATTATAGATTCTACGAATAAGGCTTCATGGACAGAATTTCTTTGCAGTAGGCATTTCTGATTGAAACTCCTTACATTTGAACCGGATACAAGCGCACTGTTAGTGGAGTGGAGAGTACGCTGCAAATGAGGGTAAGATGACTGAACTGAGGTATATCGAAATGAGGTGTTCGCTGTAATTGCGATGGAGGAAGACGGAGAGACCGACGGAAGACAGCCTATCTAATGTCTTCGCATGAGTTGAATACAAGACAATCGTATGTATCGGTTGAAGATATACAAATGAAACAGACAGATAAAACGCGACAATATTTTAAGCAACAGTACCACTGAAATAAATCTTGACATTTAGCATCTTTATTGCTACGCTAAGAGGCATCATAAAATGTCAAATAAAAGACAATAACTGTTCGTGAAACAAGCAATGCTAAGTAGCTTGAGTCTTTGAGGTCAACTTCAATGACAGCAATTCCGGAGTCAATACGGAGCCATAGCTTTCACTATTCAAGTGTAGGAAAAAGGAGTGAAGCAGTGGAATTACTTGTGACCACTAGGCAACGAAATCTGAGGGCATTTAAAGCGATGTACATGCCCTTCAAATTAGAACTGTGTGCAGTGACATCGGACACCTGAGTTCAGTACCATTTGAACGCAATGAAATGTTGGGTGCACGTCGGTTGTACATTTGTGGGTGCAGCTAACCTGAACGTCACCTGTTGAACATTACAGAAAGTTTTTAAAACAAGCGGAAACAAAAAAAGTTATTGCGAATTTTTGGAAGAAAGAATGGGCAGTTTGCTCCGCTAGTCACAGGAAAAAAATGCTGTCAAATAGTCGATGAAATAAGCGCCAGATCCCAGAAGATCATTGAGGCCAGATTTACAAGAGAAAATGGTCATGGCTGGGAGCACGAAAAAAACCAGCCTGGACGTTGCTGACGGAAATTGGAATAGATTCCTCTCCTTTCCTTTCGTTCCTTCAAATTAAGAGGCAAATAAACACATGCCACTCAATATGTTCGACATCGCTCTTAAATATGAATTGTTAGCGCCGATTATCAAGCTGTGATCCGTTCGTTAATCCCTCCACGTCGACCAACAATTTTCGTCTTAAACGTTGTGCGTTGTGCAAAATCCTCTCGAATCCAGTCGTTTTGACTCTAACAGGTCGGAGCAACTATAAGACGGGACCGATTGCTCAAATGGTTACTAACACATTCGCTATCAAATCCGGCATTTGGAGATTTGGTGTTTAATGTGTTTTTAGCCGTGTCCCCAGAAGAAAGTGTTCTTAAACGGCTTTCATTTACATGTGCTTCATCAAAAATTTCCCTCCTAATAAAAAAAGATTTTTCTATGCTGACGATGCCAAATTGTATACATTTAGGCCTTATATTTGAATTTTCTTTCTTTGAATTCCTGTACTTTTGTACTCTGTGCCTCAGTGCACTGTGCACACCTACTGCTGCCTGATTTTATCACACTTCGAACGAATGAACACACGAAAACAGCTTATCGTTATTAGCAAATCGATTGCATCGTACTGCTCTGTTATGGACCTAGACATCATTTCACATATTGTTCGAATAAGAAATATCTATTAGGTCCTATTCTACGGACATTCTGTGAAATTATTATTTAGAGCAACTTTCTCCCCAAAATTGCAACACCCCAATGTATTACCTCTGAATGTGACTTATCGGACGCAGCTGTGGACGGAGCAGATCTCCCGAAGTTTTTAAATAAACTTTTTTTTCATTTTTCAAAGCGATGCAACGAGCAAACCAACAAATGGTTCACTCCAGGTAACGAGAGCCTATGAAAACCACTGAACAGAATTATTAACGGGTGAAAATGAACAGGGTGAAGAGAAAAGTGATACGAATGGTGCAGAATAAATTGGAATTGAAATTGGGAATTTCTCCTATTTCTTGGCATCTTTCTTAAGGCTTTTTTTCTATTCATTAATGAATGGTTATGCTATGGTGTAGTGTGATCAGATTGGCAAAAAAAACGACTTTCCAAGGATTTCGAGGTAGTGAAATTTTTTATGTTTGAAGGAGTTTTTAAAGCAAATAATTTCATGATTCTTCGGTCATTTTTGCTTCATTCTCCTTGCACAATTCGACTTTCTCTTTTAAAATTACCCACTGCAGTTTAGAACATCTCTGCTAACTATGTACTCTCGAAAATGAAATCCGGCATACTGAAAAGGTTTCTTATGAGTATTTAAGGGTTTCCGAACAACTCTTTTTGACCTTTCACACTTGATCGAACTGAGCGTTTAATCCTCCAAAATCTGACCATCCTGCAAAACTCACATATTAATACTTCCTTAATTATGACTTGTTCAAGTGATTTCATTAATAAGCTCCCTTTCTAGCTTTTTCCTCATACTGAGCCACTAATCACTCTCGTGAATGTTGAGTTATTTGTTGTAATTCTTGGCACATTTGTCAACGTGGGTTTATCGACCTTATTGCTGGCACGAACCTTCTAGAGACGCTTGATTTTCGAGAGAACTGTAACTGAAGTTTTTCGAGAGCGCATTTTTTCCCTCATCTATTATATTTCTACCGACGAACTTCGAGCGACATTCTGCGGATAGTGGAAATGTTGACGATATCAGAGGAATCTGCTGTAAATTAAGTGGTACATCATAGGATGCGGCTTGTAAAATTTAAAGGTTGTGACTAGATGAGCGCGACGAAACGGAGAACGGTGGAAAATTTTTCACTTAAGCTACAAGTGTTGTGGTTTGTGTGTTCAATCGTTCAACGCTTTCCCAGGTCGGTACGTGAACCCACCTGATCTAGAACAAGCTCCTTCTTTCTTTAAGTTGAACCTACTTAATCTAGAATTCGCTTTGTTTGTTTCAACTATGTTGATAAGAAACGAATGTGGTAGGTTACTTTCGATTATCCCCCCCCCCCCCCTTCCAAAAAAAGGGTGTTCCCTCATCTCTTTCATATGCCGTACGCTCACGAGAATATATGCCTCTTGTCGTTAGACGAGTTCCGATCGGTTCAGTCCAAAGCTTGTGATTGCGAATATGCTGAGCATTTCGCTACGGCGAATTAAATGGCGCATCGTTGAGCAATCGCCGTTGTCGATCCTCAATAAGGACAGCGGCATGATTCCGGATATGCAAAGTGAAAATATTTTTTGATATCTTTCATTTTGAACCCCGGATTTGAATTTTTCGAGTGAATGATTTGACGCTATACGTTGTGGCTCACACCAAAGCAACCTGGAATTGCTAGTGGAAATGTTTCTCTAGCGGTCAATTGATGCAAGAAAAGTGAAGAACATATCAGTAGAAGGGAGGAGAAAAGGAAAAACCAGTGTGAATTTTAAGAAGTCTGAATTTCGAGGGAACTTTTTAAGTCAACAACAACGAAAATAAACTTCTGATGGAGCTCCACAAATTCTCTCTGGAAAAGAAGAAAAGAAATGAATCGAATTAGAGCAATAAATTGGATCCTTGATTTTGTCTCGTTTAAAAGGAGTCTAAAAATAATTTCTAAGGCTAGGCTAGAATTTTCGACAACAAAGAAATAATTAGCGAACACCCACTTCAAATATTGCATCAAAATTTATTGGACTCACAACTAACATTCGACCACCAACGCTGAATTTGTAGCCTATTATCGGAAAGAAGTGGCCGTCGTTAGCAATGCCGTACGCTTGCAACTTTCCGCTCCTACAAGCGACAATATCATATCTCCTCTACACGTTATCATGTGTCGATAGAAATGCACGTTCTATAGAATGCCGTAGAATGATGTTGATTACAGGATCCGGTTGTCAATATCGATTTTTCCACAATCGTCAAATGGCAGCTGTACTTCGTTTCCAATCGGCTCACTCTCATGTTTTGTGAATTAATTACTATCACATGTTTGTTTTCGATAGTACTTACTTTTATCAATGTTATTTTTCTCACATCGATGGTAGAAAGTTTGATCACACCGCCATGGTTGCCCGATGAATAATGAGCAAAAAATGACTAATATATTTATGTATGTCTGCATATATATTTTTATTTATTTATTTATTTACTTGTTTATTTATGTCTTTATTTCTTTATTTATTTATTTATTTATTTATTTGTTCGTTTATTTATTTGTTTATTTATTTATTTATATGCGAATATGTGCATTCGGCGTTCGGCATTCTTTCGCATCTTTTCCTTCCTCTATTGTAACGATTATTTCCATATAGTTTCTAGATTTCGAATGCTCCAATATGGTATATTTTGAGCTGAGCGTAGCATTGAGCTGAAGAAACTCAGCATAAGTGCGCTTTTTTAAGGCTTCAATGCTTCTATAGGAAATTTTTTTTTCGCTGAAAAAGTGGCTGATGATAGTAGGCCGAAGGCACTCAGTTGAACTAGAAGTCTGTTGAAATCGAATGCATTCCAAAAGTGATCGTCGATTACCTACTGGGGGTGTTCAACGAAAACAGAGCTTTCGGTTGCTATGGAAGCAAACGAAGAAATCACGTCCATTTTTCGATTACGTAGTGGAGAATCAGTCCTCCGCACACCTTTACAATAGACTTTTGGCCCAATTCGTTGGGCCAATTACGGCCCATCAGTTGTACATCATTGGCTTTCTCCATAGCTAATGCCTCATATCTCGTTGATGTTAGATGCTTGAGGCTTTATGCGCTCTCTTGGGTTCACCCATTTCTGTCGAAATGGTAGAAAACAGAAGGGTCAAGGGATCAGAAGCACGAGATTTCAAACTATAGGACGACTCATAAACTGTTTGTATGATCGGGGTATTTTTATTGTTCTAGTTTCGTGCAGAGAATTTGAGTAGAGTTGTGAGCCGAAACATGAGTACTGCTGGAGCCATAACCTTATTTCGATCCCCTTGCGTTTGTTCTTGTCTCTGATGCAACTCTCGCGAATTCCCTCTCGATCTGTAGCTAAACTCTATAAAAATACGCTTGCTGCAAGGTGTCACGTAAGGAGATTCAAGGCTTATACTTAATATTTTTTGGTGATCCGGAATGCGATCGAATTGGATACTCGCGGCCAATAGAGCCGTTTCACGTTACTCCGTTACCAGACGGCTACAATCCTTCAAGGTATCAACTGATTTGCTCTTTATGAATGTTTCACATCTGTTGTCAAGTTTCAGAGACTTGTTGCATATTTGTTGCTAACATTTGTTCGGTCGTTCGTTGGAACTACGGCGTGCACCTTTCTTATCGACTTTAGAAGGAAAATACAGACGTTATCATAAACTGGATAATTTGTCATCGCTCCAACTGACACTAACGATCGCTAAAGCCGTTTCACAATACTTCATTAGCATAAAAACAATTCGTTGATGTGGGTATTCTATGACTTGTGCGGAGTGCGGGCGGATCAGACCGAAAATGCGCATAAGCTATTGAAATAATCTGGACGAGAGAATCCTTACTAGGCAACATCGAATAACGTGTGAAATGGTGCAACAACTAGCGGGCTTCACAACTAGTACTGTAGCACATTTCTGTGCAACTGATGATGATATACTTTAGTTCACTAAGTGACAAAGTACAACAATAATTCACTATGACATCCTTATAACACTGTTGGTATATGATAAACGCTTCGATTTGTTGAACGTAGTTTGATGTTGTAAAATTTGTCGAGAAAAAATGAGACTACAAAAGTGAAACATTTTGTCGTTTTCAAAAGTTCTCAAAGTTTGGATTGCTCATTTGGATAGCGTCACATCTAGAACTTTACAAGTTCTTTTCTCGTTCTAAGCAATCAAATCTCATCGTGGATTCTCATTAATTTCGTTGTTCTTTTTATTAAAGACTATATATTGTTAAAGAACAAAAAATAAAGGAAAAAAAGAATCGCAAAAATCTCACAAATAGAAAAAGTAAACATAAATGGTGATGAATCATGTTATTCTATGAGTGCTAAGCTCTTATTCATTTAATGCTAGCATTTGTCTACTACGTATTCGGTGGTTTTTGTTTGTTTTGTTTTGCTATCAAACAACTGCATCGCAACCGATGAGGTCGTTTGCAATATTGCGTGATTTACAATGGGAACGATCGCTATTGCTCTAAGTGACCAGTTACATCGTGCTTTAGCATCTTAGCAATAAGAACGTTCAAGATGCGAAAAATAGCCTCGCACCTTTAGCGTTTGATGACAGCTGAAGGCGAAAAGAAATGAAAAATAGCATTATGCATTCGACACCTTAGAATTTCAACAACCAAGGAAAATGATGCTAACATCGCTTCCTTATCATTTTGGAATCATTGAATTCATATATTCAGTCGTTTGAAAAAGTAAGAGAATGAATTGTTCTTGGCAGATGCACGTAAACATAAAATGAACTGTTTAACTGAACGTATGGTAGAAAGATATTCGTAATCTGGGCTAAAGGGAAGATGGAAAAAGAATGTATTAAACTCTGAGAATTCACTCACTTTAATGTCTATATTCGTCATAAGCAATGACAGCCTGCTTCCATATGAACGCATTCGGCGCTCTGTGTGCTTAACTTTCCACTAGACAAATTTTAGCGCAATTTCTTAGGATAACTTTTCTAGATATCAAGGCTATCAAATTTAGAAATGTCAGAGTAAAAATCAAAGTTTTTCTTAGGATATCGAAGTTAGAAAAATAAAGCTTCAAAAACTCAAAATCTATTCCCTACACTAATTCGACCCACACTTTCAACCGAATTCGTACTAGACGCTTTGCTGAGCTTTTCGCTACTGGTCTTTTTTAATGTTTTTTGCAGTCTTTTCTAAGGAAGCAACCGATTGGACTGCAGACATATTTTGAACATTTTCTGGATGTAAGGAAATGTTCATTTGGATCATTTCTTCACTCATTTACCAATTTAACAGCTTTATTAGCAATTTGTGAAAGGAGATAATTCTCATGCTATTAAAATTAAATTGTAGAGCGATCAGAGGATGCTGCGTACATTGACCTATCCGATTGCACAAAAGGAGCCCAATTTTATGAGCATTTCGGAGGCAGTTTCACGAATTCCGTCTGGTATGTTGCTTCTATTCCATCATCCATAAAAGATCTCTACTTTTTCTTTCTAAATTACTCTCTTAACATCTCATTAGAAGTATTGCAAAGCTACAATTAAAAGACCTTCACCTATCGGAATCGTCATCAGGTGGGAGGAGGATGCATAATAAATTACGGCACATCTTTCTGAAATTGCTTGTCCCAATCAACAATCATATGGAGCTTCGTGTAAGATTTATTGGATGTTGACGAGAAACGGTGAAAGAAACCCTATGAATGCACGAGTTCTTGGACTACAATAATTGAGAGAAAACGTATTTGCAGTCTATCCGTCAACGAATTCCAATTTTCGGCTGAATAAGTCATTCGTTGCGAAGAATATTGTCAACTAAGAACATCATCACGAAAAGAAAGGAGGCGATCCTTAGAGGCTATGATGATTTCATGCCAAACTCTTATAGAATTTTTAAGTGTTACTTAATTGTTATCAACTGAAAACATTTTGAGAGTTGCTTTTTCCTTCGAAGTTAGCAACAATCGGATGAGATTAGCATAGTTAGCGTTGGAAAAGAATATTCGGAAACTTCATCATTGAATTACTCCTCTGCAAATTTCGTGAGATCTATCGTCGAATCGTGTTTCCTCTCTCAGAATCTGTAACAAATTTCGATAATCACATCAATTAAAATTTACATTCATCTGCAACCACTCCCGTTAAAAGTGATCTCATATGAAATTAAGAATTTCTACATATTGCTTGGAAAAATTATGAAAAATATAGGCAACTTCTCGATCAATAAGCAATCAGCCATACTGAAAAGCATATTCGATCAATCTTATGGGTGAATACTAATCGTTTTGGTCACATGACATATGTTTTACAACAGTAAAGTAACAAACGATATGTGCTATCGCAAATGACGTGATTTGATAAATCTCGACGTAGAAATAAATATTTCAAGACGAAAGAAAAACCTCGTCAACCGAGGACAAGCTGGTTTACTCAGGTAGAGTAAAAATTGAAAAAATCCTTATGCGTTTCAATAATAAAACAAGGGAGGCTTGATCGAGAAACTCTGAAATAAGAGAACGAGTTACAAATCTCTTGCCTCTGATAGATCCAAAGCTTTTCTGCAGTATTTCTTCGCCTTGTCGCGTAAATGCGGTAAACCGCACACGTTGACCCATCTCTTATTTGCTAGCATTTCCTCTGAGTTACATAAAGATTTTCCTATTCACCATCATGGATGTGCTGAAAAACGGTAAAGGAGAAAAATAGCCCATATATGCACAAGAGATTGTGGCTGTTTTTTATAGTTTGAGGCGAATGTAGTTTCGGCCGTTATCATTCGCATTCGGCTCAAGATTTTGGATAGAATGATATAGGTGATTTTTGTTGTGCACGGGCAGGGAGGATCCAGTAAAATGAAATAAGATATGATCACGTTTTTCTACTGACGTACGAGGGGCGAACAAATCTGAAAAATTGACTGCTGAAGCTTGGAACTGGTTAGCTTCCAACGGCCTCGCAATTAGCCCGATGAAATTCAAATTGGCAATTAAAAGGATTAGGTTGATGCGTTGATATGCCGGACACTTTTGTGGAATCCTCTAATTCCACAGAAGTAAAACAGTTATGTCAACTGGTATTTTGACGAGAGAATAAACGAAGATGAACATGAAAATTTCAACTGAAATTGTTTGTGCGGAATATGCGGAATGTATTGTTTGGACTCCACTAATTCGTCGACTTCCGTCACTTTGTTATTTCTTCAATAGATGAAATTTTTTCACTAGAGTTCGACTCCTTATTTATAAGTGTGAATGAGTGAGTGAAAACTCCCGTTGTCTATTCAAGATAGACTCATTCAAATTATGATCATTCATGGTTGTTTTTTTTTTTTTGCTGAAAAAAATCATGACAATATTTTTGCTATCCGTAGAAGATGGATTTTAGTTTGCTTCGTTTGTGGCCTCCTTTTATCATCTTCTCTCACTCGAAAATCATTTCGGAAAAAATGAATTTTTTTTTACCTCTCAATCTTCCTAGCGAACTTCTGCTAGGTCGTATTGAAGGGCACGTCGTTCTTCGCCACTGAAATTTTGCGTGCGTGAAGGGCGAAATGCGGGGAAAAAGATCGTGATTTCTCCAGCTTTCATGCATCATTTATAAATGAGTTATTTGCAATGTCCAGTTACTGATGAATTACAAAATTTAAGCACTGTTGCAAAAACTGTTGCATATTCTACAAGCTCATAACTCATACAAACTTTGTTTATCAAATCAACAGTGATATCAAGATAATAAAGTGAGTTGAAACGTAGAGCCTAAACATGGTCGTGACCACCTTGCAAATTTAGCATTTAAAAAAGTTGCTCAAATGAATGCGCCACTTCACTTTAGGTTTGTTTTCTTCTAATTTCTTGCAATTCCTGTTGAAGAAAAAACAGTTAATTATTCGTTGTTGTGGCCGAGCTCGGTTCCGTTAGAATGAGAGATAGTGAGACACTCACAATCAAGAGGCACTGTGAGGCGTGTAAATATTCGCAATTTGAGAAAGGTACTTCTTCTAGCTCTCATTAATTTTGGTGAATTGAGGCTCGAATATATTCGTACATACGTGCGCTGGTACACCAACCGAATTGTTGAACGAAATGTGCACTCAAGTGGATAGTGGCAAATTGGACGATCTTCATCTTAGTCATATATTATTAGCAGGCGATGTACCATGGAATAATAAAAAGTTCTACGGTAAGTTACGATGTTTTAAAACCTTTCTCATCATTGATGCAGCAATCAGCGTTCAAATATGCTGAATACAATTCCATCTACAGAGTGGTGATGATAACAATTTTAATCCTTTTCTTTGAATCTTTCCAATCTCTTTGTTTTCTCGTCGAAGTTTTTCATAAGGATCTTCATATATCGGGCGAATCTTTATAGGCGCAATATGCAATCGGTGGTGAAAATGACGAAGTTTTTGTTCCTTTCATCATCTCAAAATTCGCCCTCCTCAATGCAGCTTTCCCCACTGCCCCGGCTGATAATTTCATTCGGGTTCTCAAATGTTCTCTGTAGCGTTGCATATAAATGAACATATATATATATATATATATATATATATATATATATAGATATATA
>JAARMF010000358.1:81810-92343 GCA_022844705.1 Toxascaris leonina | reverse complement strand
AGTGATCATCCTTCTTTCTCATCCTCCTTTCAATGCTCTTGCCAATTCCTTCATCTAAGCGGAAACATTTCCATGAAATAAATATTAAAAAATAAATCTTCGAATAGACTGCACTAATTTCATGCATCATTATTACACTGACTCCGGAATTCGTCGTCCTCGTCGAAAACTAAGGAGGGTTATATTTTCTGGTAAGCCCTGGTTGAAACTCATCTGAAAATACCTCAAGTGGGAATAAATATTTCAATCGATCGAATTGCTTTATTCAACCATAAAGAAGCATAAACATCGTCTCCTTAATGGGAGTAGATGGCCAATCAATATGCTATCAATATATGTATCATCTCGTTTCGACCTTTTCTCAGCACTACCACATTCGTGACAAATGAATGCCTCCATCTTTGAATATCACTGATCGCTTCATATACTAATATATGTTTCTTTATGGTTAGCTAATGCAATTTGAATGACTGAAATATGCAGTGCTCTTAGGATTGCAACAAAAGTCAATTTCAAAGTACGCATAGCACCTGTAGCAATATATGGCTATTGCTGAATGTTTACAGCAGAGAACGATACAGCCGATAAGCTGCCGATCAAGGAACAATTATTAGCTCGAAGAAAAAAAATTAAAGATCTAAACATAGAGATTGTTTATATTATCACAGGATGGCACTATTGATTCAAAGTCATATATCTACAACATTAATACATATAAACCTCAACAATATAAAACATCAATAATTTCGAAGGCTCTTTTCAAGAGTAAATTGCGTTCGACATCAGTGACAATATTACACGAAGAGATAGGAAATGAAAATGGGAAACTAATTAATCATGAAAAAATAACGTAAATATGATGTGTCGTCATTAGCCATAGCCAAAATTTTTCGAAAGCCCATCGCTCACGCCGAATAAGTGCCCATTTTAAGCCTCAAAAATCAATTTTCTTTTCGAAAGGCTTTCCCGAGATTATTTCTCAAGTGAATTGAATCAAACAATACATCTCCATAATACATAAATAACAAAAACAATAACGAAATCAATAAAAAAACCATGATGGCCGAATAGTAATTCTATAGCGCAAGTGGTTTCAAGTTAGCTACACCGGAAGCTTCAAGAAGTTAGCTACACCGGAAGCTTCAAGAAGTTAGCTACACCGGAAGCTTCAAGAAGTTAGCTGCACCGGAAGCTTCAAGAAGTTACCTACACCGAAAGCTTCAAGAATTTAGCTGCACCTGAAAACATGCTATTTCTTTCCGTTCTGCATTCGACGTATATAGCAAGCATGTTTGCTATATGTAAATATTTCTATTTTCCATCAAATATATAGTGCGTAAATTTTTATTCGCATCATCTAAATATTGTACACTTCCGATTAGCAGAAATTAATGCGATGAAACGAGGCAAAGAAGCCAAATTTTCTTCTCTTTCAATATGAATAAACTGAGCGTTAGCATTGCATTGTAACTTCAGTGAATTAAACGGTGCACGCGACTGTTGAGAAATTCTTGATGAAATTTTACAGCAATGAGAAATTCCACGAGGAAAAAGAGTTATGAACAAAACCCCCCCCCCCCCCACGTTTTTCCATCTATCTCAGAACAAGAAAAATATGAATACATAACCCGTCCTTCAGTTTGATTATACCCGACTACGACATATGCCACCTCCTCTTTTTGCCACAAAGGAAAATATAACTTCACAGAGGTGATACTGTAGATAGTTTTTGGTTTCAACTTCAGTGACACACTATTGTTACTAATGAAGGTTGCTAAAAGAGTTCCTCTGCATAGACCGATGAATAAATATATTTCAGTACAGTTAAATTATATAATTCTAAAAAATTGGGGCAATAAAATCCGATAAAAAATAAAATGAGGTGAATTCAAAAGGCATTCAAGAGAGGATCGATTAGTCAACAAGGGAGACTAATATGCAAAACATTTGTGTCCCTAAAACATCCTGATCGCTCACTACTAGCAAATAATCCCCGTTGATTCAAATATCAGCAGATTGCCTTTATTCTTTGTAGGAGGTGTTCCGGTAAAAGGAGCGGTTTAATCGAGGGAAAAAGGAATTGTACAAGGCCGCCAAGATCAATGGTCTGTGGTTATTACGGCACTGCACCATATTTGAATGTCTTTTGGCTAGTTCATGCACACTATCTTCCTATGTGCAAATCCTTCTCGACTTGATTGGCCAGGTGCCACCGATGTCCGCCCCCAATATAGGGCTCGGGAAACATCCTCTCGAGAATGGATTC
Source organism: Toxascaris leonina (assembly GCA_022844705.1). Classification (NCBI taxonomy): domain Eukaryota; kingdom Metazoa; phylum Nematoda; class Chromadorea; order Rhabditida; family Ascarididae; genus Toxascaris; species Toxascaris leonina. The sequence goes on along the minus strand of JAARMF010000358.1, from coordinate 90,077 downwards.
GAAAGTGTCTACCGCATGTGTACGTCCTCTATGCATGAAAGATTCGATGGGTAAAGCCGATATTTGAAATCAACGATCGCTTTTGAATGGACAGTGGTATAACCTTGCTAGAATCCCCTTTGAAACATCTGTGAGTAAACGAAACAATACAACTGTAGAAAAGAAATCGATAAAAACTACAAGAAAAAACATATTTCTGTGTCACAACACAAAACATGTCTTTGCCTATGCTCGTATTTAACGCGTTCAAAAGCGTCGGAGCCCTAATTGGAGCCGAAATGTGGCTCAGTAGTAACTGCAGACAGTTACGTTCCCCCACCTTCTAACACTTGAATAGGGAAAGATCGGGGTCTGAGTTCCCACTGCTACTAGTATTTTTAGCTTCCCTCTCTCTCTTCATGCTAGGCAGAATGTGGGCAAAATTGCGCAAATTGAAAACATGCTGCATTATCGCATTCGAAATATATCGACGGTTGTTTCGTGACATTGTCTCAAATTGAGATCACCAGCACCTAATCCATAACGGCCTGGATTGCAGAAATAGTCCAATCCACGTCCAATCTTCACAATCCAACCGTTGTCGAACCTGAACTCCATTTTGTAATAACATTCTTACACCAGTAATCCCTCTCTTTAGGGATTATTCGTCTCAATTAAAAACAAACAATTTTTAAAATCTGTTTTCGTTTCCAAATATTTAATGGCTCACAATAATGTGAGCCAAAAGAATTGAAAATGTTATTTTTAAATCGTTTATTACATATTGAACTACTCTATAAGAAATTGTCATAAATCTATTTGTAAGACGGTACCTGATTTCCCTATCGTGAATAACATGATCGAAGACGACAATCAACTCTACACCTCTTACGGATAAACTGCGGCCAAGTTCAGCAAGCGCTTCTTCATTTTGTCCTTCATGTTGAGTACGTAAACGAATACGCCGTAAATTACGTGCATTTAGCACACAAAATTCGCAAAAACGAACAAAATTCAATATCTGAAAGTGGTCACCTATGAGATTAACAAGGAACTACGCTAGTCAGTCCAAGCAGTACGAGAAGAAACGATAAGGAAGCTTTTGGGCAAGATTGGATTGTGCCGGAATATCGAAGAAAAAGGATGGTTGAAAAGAAATCTATCGGAATGTTATATAAATTTTAGGGGTTTTGTGATTCTCTTATTTGAAATAAATTACGAAAAAAAAAGCAATATACTGGAATCTGAAAAGCTGTCCGGAAAAATAAAATGGCTGTGGATGACAACGACGATTCAGCATAATTTTATGGCAATCAAAAAAGTGCTGACAAATGCAACTTTTCATCTCATATTCTTCTATCTCCCTCTCAACCCCTTCCCATTCCACCTTATAATTCAACACAAACAATGTGCCCTTTGACAAACGTGAGAATAAACTACTACAAGAGAAGCAAAAGAAAAGAAAAACAAACAAGTCGAAGAAACAAGTAATGAGAGCTAACTTGATGATGGGCAATGATATATGCATCCTCCACGATAATTTCCGAGAGAGAATTGTCCATACATTTCGCAAAAATTTTATCATATCCATGACCGATCCAAAAACTATCAATTAATAAAAAAAAATATTGACAATGAAATAATTTGTATATGGACATTTGTTAGCGTCTTTCAAATCAATTTAATTCGGCCATAGAAGAAATCGTCTATTGAAAAGAAATAAGATTTAAATAATTGGTGGAATTATATTTATTGTATGTTTCAAAAACCTAGGCGTTCGACGTGGATTTAAAAGATCGGAATTTGAAAAAACCTAAAATTAAAGAATCCAGGTGTCATGAGTTGAAACTGACGGACCTGTCCATCTGAAATAGAATAACACCGTCGCATCTCTGCACTCTTTTCAACTAAACTAAATTGAAGCAATAAAGATCGAAGAAATGCGGCAGTATTCCTCTATTATAAGAAAACCTTTACAAAATGATAAAATGATGAACGATTTAAAAGTCAATGAAGCATTCCAATTTCCTGACAGTTTATTATGAAGTATTTTCAAAAAATCTCACTGTGCCTTCTTTGATACGTCGTTGCTCTAAAGAGTCGATCTTTAATTTTGCTTGTCCTTTTAACGTTTCGGCTCGAGCCATATATTTTGATATAGTACTTTTGAGGGCATCCTTTTCGTCTGATGATACTGCACCTAAATTATAGGCAAAATTTATAGGAAAGTTAAAGACGTAAATATACACATCTTTCTTTCCAATCACCTCTGAAATAATTCAGCTGAGGCCATAGTTGGCTGGACTCGAAGTATGCATTTTCCCTATTCAAAGGAGGGCACTCATACATTATGCTACCACCATGTGCTCCCGTCACGGCTTCAATCTTTAAGGGTGGCGTTAGTATGAGAATGGTTACGAATCAAAAAGAACAAGCAAAAAAAAATATTTATATTACTCAAATATATTACCGCTTATTGACTGCCATTATTTACAAGAGGAAAAGAAAACCCCATCCGGATGGAAAATTTTGATAAAATTGTTGACGGCTAATTGATGAAATAAGTTTGTGTTTCGTTAAAACAATACTCAAAATGGGCGGAATAAAGCATTTCTATTTGGCTGATGACTAAAACAGCGGCAATCTTATTGACAGCAAAAAAAAGAAAATTTAAAAATTAGAGCAATCCAAAAAAATTCGAGAGGCAGCGAAGGCCAGACAAATATGGAATGATAAGAGTAAATACAATGATGTATTATGAAGGCATTGTCGGATGCCGAAACATATATGTCCGAATGACTTATGTCGGAACATATCGGAATGCCGTGACATGGATGCATTAAAAGTTGCCAGTGTGATCACAACGGTGTTGGTTATGATAATATTAATGGTAGTAACAGTAGTGATAATAATGACAATGATAATAATAATAACAATGATAATAATAATAACACTGATAATGATAAAGATAATAATAATAATAATAATAATAATAACAGCAATAACATCTTCATTATTGCCAGCAGCAGTTGCTTAGTTAGCTTGCTTAAGCGAACAGCGGCTAATCACGGCACAATAACACATGAATGCGAACGTCAAGCAAGAAAGCGAAAACCAACAAGACATCGCCTCCATGAGGATAGAGATCCCTTCGACGTACTTCGCGACCGCTTCCATTTTCTTACCGTCCTTATCGAGTTCAACCGCATCTCTCAATGGCAATTTACTCCTCTCCACTATCGTCTGCATCCTCTTTCTACAACTACTTCGTTGAAGACGTAGGGGTTGGAGGAGGAAACAGAAGAAATAGGAATCAAAAAAAGAAGGATATATCTAAATAAAAAACATCTTAACAACCACAAATGTAGTATTTCGACCAGTGCTCATTGCAATCCTACACCAACCCAACCAACCATCCCCTCCACCAAAACGTCACCGATCTGGTAAAGTCGCTTGTGAAATCAGCATCACTATGAGCGAAAATTCGCCCGCGAAGAGCTTTTCTCGTTCTCGTTGTGGGACCTAACGCGATATTCAAAATGTTTCATGCATCTGTCTCACTCCATAGCAACCAACGAAACGTCGCAGAGGATATCATTTCGGTGAGGTGACCTCAAAAGCAATGCTCTTCGAGGGGAGCTTATTATATCTGCTATATCCGACATTAGCAGTACTGACGCATGCACAATCTCACATACCAAATCCATCCCTTCCAAGGTATTATTTAATCATATCACCTTCTTTTTCCTCACATCTCTTAGGATAGAACTTAAGATATTTTTCAATCGCTGNATTTAAGATATTTTTCAATTGCTAATTAATATTTGATTCTCTTTTCTTTTTCTGTAAATATTCCAGCCTATAGATAGAAAATTTGTTATCAATTCATTGCAGCAATTTTTTTGCGTGTAACCAATTAGTCCTCAATCGCGCTTCCAAATTTCTCGTCAAAAGATCATCGGTTGTGTTATTGTGGTCGTTTGTATTGTCACACTATTTGAGGTTATGCTATTTAAGGCTATAATAATTGTAAGTCTTATATTTGTAGTTTGCTTAAAGCACCTAAAAAATATGATCATTTCACAACGTTAGAATCTCATCGTTGTGTTTCTTTTTTTTTCTTTTGCTGCTAATATTTTATATCGCCATTCTGTTGTTTTTCTTTTTTTTTCTTGTATCATTATAAAAATAAAAATTTTTTTTTAAGTTCTCATCGTTCAGAACCGTTATTAAATGAATCAATGTTTTATTTTCAGATTTATGGTCATTCAAAAGAAGCTAATATTTTCAGGTTTTCACCATTCAGTATAATAGGAGGATATTCGCCATACATAAAAAGTGTTTATGAAGGCACATCAAAGCAATTATTGAGCGGATCGATTACAGCATTCGCACCAGCACCGTTTATATTCACTCGCTCTTTTAGGTCAATTTTTTCAAGTGCATTTGTTCATATATATATGTCCTAATGGGGTTGTGTCTAATCAATGCTCTTAACTAAGTTTTATTCGCTTAAAGGCGGAGTAACAGTCAATAAACTCGACGATTATGTTCCATACAGAAACAAAAATAATTGCAAATTTTGGCCATGGACGAAAAGGATCGAGAAGAAGGAACCTCACTGTTTCGTCATTCTTTCAGCGGTTCTAGGTCTACTTTGGAAGAATGATTATAAATTGAAATGGAGTACACTCCTGAAGAATACTGTTACAGACCGAAGACGTTACTATAGCTCCAACAAAGTTTTTTTTTTTTACACAAAGATTGCTAAACGATACTTGAAATAATATAGAGATTCATGAGGGATTTTTTCTCCCTTAGGGCATAGATGTATAACCGCCAAACTAAAAGACTCGCTAATTCCTTCTGAAATCGAAAACATTTGAAGAAATTCCGCCATAATAAAATTCAAAGATTTATTTTGGATTCATTGTTGATTTGCCTCAAAGAAACCGTTTCAGCTTATATTTGTAAGCCATAGATAAAGCAACAACCCTAGAAACATTACAAATTTTTCGAATTTCTCACTTAGATGGAGTCAAAGATTTTGCGCTTTGCTGCGATCTCTCAAGAGCTTCATTCATCAAATCGAATCAATTGAAGTAAATGAACGGTCGTCCTTAAAAAGAAACACTTCTGTCAGCGCTATGAATACCATCAAATAGGCGCCGAATGTGATTCTATAACCATGAATATTAATTTGAAAAGTCGGTCTACTTATAGAGACAACAATTGTGCACCATTGCCTGAACTATCGATAGACACATGTCAATTAGCTCTCACGTCGACAACAGCCTGTTCTCGAACGACCTCGTATGTTCTAGTGATTCCATAATATTTGTGATATATTTTTGTTCGAACTATTCTTTGGTTTTCTTGCGTTGATCCTTTTAACATTTTTGACTGAAATATTCTATGAGCGGCCGATTTATTAGCGTTAAATATTATAAATTCGATTCAATGATCTTAGATTATATTATTCAGTTGTAGTTTGTAATTAATAATCGAATCTGAATTAAATAAAAGTTCGTATCCGCCATCACTTATAGCCCGTTCAATTAAATCCGATCCAGGCTATTAATAAAATCAATAAGTTATATGCTAGAATCTTAGCTACGAAAATTCCGCTAAATCAAAACCACAATTTTAGCATTTTAGTTCGCATATTTTTCGACACTTTCAACATCCACAAATTTAGAACTGATCACTTTAACTAAATTTCTGAGAGTTATATTCATTGGAAAGTATTTTTGATGATGAATTCTTTCATTATTTTAATTACAGAAACGAAACAATATGTATCACTTCTGAAAATAAGGTTAGTATGACGCAAATTTTAATTCCAATGTTCATTATTCGAATCATTTCACTTTTTTTATTACGTATGTAAGTGCCAAATTTTGTTCATCATTGTTTGACAGCTGGTACAAGTATCATTTTTAAGCGGTTTTGAACCAGCGACATTACGACCGACGTGTGGTTGCTGAATTACTGAGCTACTACGGACACGCACTGCACTTTTTTTGCTCAAAATTTGTCATTTTTAGTTGACGTGTAATGATGCAATATGACTGATAAGCATATAGCGCCAATAGTCCAAATAACTTAAGTGGCTATATTTGCTATGGCTTTCCGTTATTATCGGAAATAGCTGTGAACCCTTCTTCCTTCATTTAGATATCTCTCCCTCTCATTTTCAATCGATAATGAAATAAAATTGAAAAAGTTTCAGCAAACGCATAATAAAGCACTACTTAAACACATCGAAATTTAGATGGAAATTCATTGAGGTCAACCATCAAAGTTTAGAATCTCCGAAACGATTGCGTAGATGCATTGTCTATGTGGGAAAAAACCCTCGCAGTAGATAGACAATAAAGGTCGTCAAAGATTAGTGTGCTTTTGCCTTAAATTTTTCGCCACGAACCGGGATTAGCATGCCGGCTGACGGGGGGGATCAGCGTGTTGGCCGACAGGGGTCAGCGTTTCGGCCGATAGAAATTAGAATGTAAATCCGTTAAATTTTTGTCCACTTTGCAAAAGTGATGAAATATTAAACTTCCTCTTGAATACTTTTTTTCAGCTGAAATATTTATTTAATATTGAAAATATCAAAAATATCATTTCAAACATCTGAAAATTTTTTTTTATTTTTTTTTTAAAATCATTTCTGACAAATAATTCAACGTTATAGTTTATTGCTTCCAGTTACTAATTTTCTTGTAAGTTTTATAATCATTATTGTCTATTGCGTTTACGCATAAATTCTAAAATTGCTTATTCATTTCTGAATGGACCTATAGTTTTCTATTTTTCTATTCAATGGACCTATAGTTTTCTATTTTTCTATTCACTATTATAGAGTGACGACGACACACAAATATTAATTGATTCAACGTATGAGCGTAAACGCTCCAAATATCGTATTGGTGATGAAGTGATCGCAGATGGTTTATTTCGTTTCTATACATCGGGTTCGTTTAACGTTTTGCTCGTTTGATACGTTCGAATTAACTGCTGCAAGCAAATATTTGAGTTGGAATAAATGAATTGCAATAGATTATTAGTTCGATGTTAGTTCATTGGAGTGAATTTAATAGTCATATGCCGCTTTAGATGTATAAATAATAGATTAAAGCAACTAATTAGAAATATCTCATATTAGCTTGAGAGAGGAGTAAACGCTTTTGGAACGAAAGAATCTCTAACATATAAATATGGAATCAACGATCAACAAATCTTATGGAAGCTAGTAATCTCATTGCCTTCAAAGCGAAATTAGCCCTGTTTGACTTATTGTCCTTGAGAGAAATAGATGGCCCAACGAGTATATGCTATTAATATGTGAAGCATTTTGCTTTGATGTTTTATCAGCACTATCACATTCATAACACTTGAATGCTTTTATTTTTGAATAGCGCCGATCTCTTCACGTACTAATGTATGTTTTTTTAATGGCTGATTAAAGTAATTTAAAAGATTTGTATGTTTTTGTTACAATTTCCAGCAACTAATATAGATTATTGCATTCTACAACAATGCAAAAACTACCGCATCCAAAACAATGAAATACTAGCTAGAAAAATGCTTGTCTTGCAAGTCAGTAAGAATTTTTCATTCAGTGAGAACTCAAATGCCTATTGCAGTTTTTTTTTAACTATTTCATTATTCGATGTCGAATCAGTTGCTTCAGGATCAGTCTTTAGTCATTTCTTCTTTCTCGTTCCTCAATTGATCAAAAATGAGCCATCGGTCTAAATGAAGTTTTTTTTTTCGATTTTTTTAAGAAAAGATTTTTTTTTTCAAAAAAGATTCATAAGATAAGGTGAGATGTTTTGTTCACCTTATCAGGAGATAAGTGATTATAAGCTAGAGCAATCACATTTTATGTTATCCCATGGCAGCTAATATATGAATAATTAGATCTGCTTTTTAACAATTTAATAATCCCAATAAGCTTTTTGCATTTGAAAACCCTAACCTATCTAATGATTGTTAAGTTAAATATTTTCTCATTTCTTCTTTTTGATGTATTATTTAGATATTTATGTATTATTTAGATATTTATTATTATTTATTCACTTTTTGTAAACAATCTTCATTTGAGGTTATTTAGATATTGATGGTCATTGTGCTCCTCATCATAGTAGTCCTCTGAAGTTTGGTTTCAATATTACAACACATTGCTTCTGGGCAATGCGAAATACAAAGGTCAGCGAGGTCAGCACGATTGCAATGTTTCATTTATTCATCACGTTTGCTTTAGTTGCTTCGCTTGTTGAAACTGC
>JAARMF010000358.1:65301-80507 GCA_022844705.1 Toxascaris leonina | reverse complement strand
GGGGGGCCATAACGAAGAGAGGATGATAAAATTCGAGCAAAATTTTTAGGACAGCATTTAAAATATGCTCAATAAGTAGTATTCAATGATACACTCCACTATGTGATAGCTGCTTGTTATAGCAACCGTCTGCAAACTTCAGCTTACAAAGATGAATAGATTTGGTTTTAATCGTAGCTTAAGCTATAGTATTGATTAATGAAGGCTTTGTAGGTTTGATTCACAAGAGTTCGCTTGTCGTGAAGATGGATGTCTTCTAACCAGTGATATTTCTTTTGTTGAGTTAACACATTCGTCACGAACGAATAGGAGACAACTTTCACGGTCAGCCTACTTCTTTTTGTGATTGTCTCTTTATTTATTGTAGAAGCTCATAATCAGGACAGCAAAATAGCCACACTCAAAATAAATGGGATAACGTCCTATGACTTTTTACAGGCCTACTAATCGTTAAAAACAGCACAGTGATCCGTCCGCTTCAAAGCGTCGAAAGATCTACTTCCAGTTCCTTTATTACAAACTTTATTTCTGACATCCGGAAGTAAAGCTGTTGGAATTTATCCTTGTAGTTCCACGAGAAATTTCCTAATATTTTTTGCTGTCAAATATTTCCTTAAGATCTCCTTGAACAAACTTCAATAATGCATTTTAGATTCGATATGAGCGAAAGACGTTTACGATGTCCATCGGAGGTGACATGTCTCAAAGAATTCGTCTATTTTATAACGGTGCTTGATTATGTCTCATGGAGTGCGCAATTCGTTGCATTATTTCCTTTGTTATTTATTGCATTTCTTTTCCTCTCATTTCGATATATGTTTTAAATGCGAATTAATGTCGTTTTCTTCAATATACATAGAATTGTGTTGCATCCAGAGTACATAAAAACAGCCCCACAACTATGTATCTATACCTTACCTTGAATACCTTGCACGTATGACATGGACATATAACTCTACCCATACACCCAAAAAAGGAGCTTGTCTGGAAGAATAGTGGCAAGATTTTTTTAGACGAACCATTGATTTCACATATTCTCTATATGTTATTCCAACAGGTCCTCACCCATATAGTAAGGAAGATAGATTTGAAAATGCCGATTTATTTGAATATATATTTTCAATCTTTTAATTAAAATGCAGTCATAATAGAAATGAATCAAAATTACAATTTTTTTTGGAGCTACTCTGAACGTTTAAATTTAAACCAATAATAGGAAATATTATAAAAGTTTACATAAACATTTTCATATAAAAGCAATTCAATTGTATCACCAAGAAACAATGACAATAAACCACCTGCATATCGTATAGCGGAAATGAGCTCTGAAATAATAAAGCTTTTTCCATTAGCATGAATAAAAAGATCAAAAAAGAAAAAACAGCACAGATACCGATGCTGAAGAAAAAATGGAACCAATGTAAGCAGTACGGTGGGAAAAGAACAAAGGAGGTATAATAATATGCGTACATAAAATCATCGTTGCAAAAAATTTACCGTCAACCTTCTACTTCACATTTCCCCTCTAATTCACTTTCATTTTCTAAAGACATGAGTTCGTGTAAGCCCCTATCAAGCACAATTTCCCTTTCCTGCACAAAGTCGATCGCCATTCCTCCCTCCCCCCCCCCCCCCTCCTCTCCAACAAGTTGAAACACTACATTCTTCGTGATAAAATTCGAAGGTTCACGGTATATCCTATTCCAAATGCTAAACAGAGGTGGATAAAGAGACAAGTGAGACGAAAGTGTCGAGAAACTAAAGTATCATTGGAATAAAGAAATGATGAAATCCTAAAAAGCGTAAATATGAGTCATAAGAGACCTAGAGGTAGATAAGCAGAGAAAAAACCTTCGTATGGAAGAGGTGAGTTGATAGGGATAACCAGAAACACACAATTTGCTATATAAAAAAGAGGAATATCTCAGTACACCAATACTACAATGAATGCCTGCTCCATCTATTGCTTTTTTCGTCTGCCCATTACTCACTCTTAAGCTGCAGATTTCCGCTTTTATTCTTGATGGGGCTCTCTATCGACTATGCCGCACCCTCCACAAAATGTCCCTATCCTCTTGTACAATTACGACCCGTATCATCTTCACTCAGCCATTACCCATCCTCCACGCCTCTCTCCTTGCTATTTTTATAAAAATGCTCAAGTGTCAATCCGATTTCGCTATCCAGCCACTTTCCCTTCCTCCTTCCTCCTTCCCCTCCCCCCATCTAGACAAGAGATTGTAGCATCGATTTTGAAAACTCCATAGCATTCGTTCAACTCAGCGCTTTTTATGTACTCCGATGGCTGGACATATATCTTTATTGAGACAATCGGAACACTTTGGTAGCGTTGGCAAACATCTCTGTTGACCGAATCCAACTAATAGTTTGTTGAGTTCAGCCCAACGTTCCCTTGGAATCAATGCTTCAAGTGCGACGCGTGTCTGTTCTGGTGTTGATGTTTTTACCTTGAAAATTATTGCACAATTAATTGGCCCAATTCAATTTGATAATAATAGAATATAAAAGCGAACAATAAAGACTTCTTTGAGCGACGTAGATGTTACGAACAAATAAACTTCTATGCTACCTTATATTATCTTCGTAAATTTGGCACACACATAGTGATATCGCTTCAAATCGTGGCCGTTGTTGTACGACTAAGATCTAAACACAACTATAGCTGAAGCAAATAATATCGTATGTGAATAAAACTTTACTCATTTTCTACGTTCATGTTTAACGTGCTAGACGATATGGACGGTCTTGCGAGTATTTGCATGAAAACGTTCAAAAGTAAGGGTTGACTTGCATAACCGTAGGTAGCATAATCGGTAAGCACATTAGCCTAGATTGCGGTGCGCTACAGTTGAATTTCTCTACTCATTGTACTGCTTGTTTATGGTTGTTGCCGTTCTTTGTCGCTTTTCTTTGCTATCTTTCCTTTCATACCAATAATGATTTTTGATACAAATATTACCATCATATATAATAAGAGATTAGGAAAGTAAAACAACGGTTTGTTATCTAAATGTGTAGCGTTCAAGGATTTGAGTGAAAGACCCCATTAAAAGAAAAAGAAGCAATATCGGTGTAGAGGATTCCCCATGAATAGGGATATTTTTAAAAAGATTATTATATAGCGAGCAAAGACTAACTCAATCTATAGAAATGAGTAAGAAAATAATACAATTCGGTGACAAGCTGAATGACATATCAAACATTTTCGCTCCTATATTCGTACGTCACTAATAAAACAACGGCATAATTGACAGCAAAAAATGTTCTACACACAACTACAAATGTTTCATTACTTCATCGTTTTATTCTCTCATCAGACTATTATTTATTTTATTTAATTATAAAATAAATAGCGCATCCTGTTATTTTCGAAACAAATATTGAAGTCTTTTATCACTAAATTTCGATGGAATAGATCTTATATAGTATATCTTACAAAATTGTATTCCACTGACATATTATATCAAATATTAAAGAACTGTGTGATGTAGTTGCAAAAGCCGAGATAGAAGAAGAAAAAAGAAAACGATATAAGAGTGTGAGATTGTTTCCAACAAGAATCATACAACACTATATAGCAGTCAGTACACGAATTGCCATTGCAAGTATTTAGTTTAAAAGTGAAAATTACTGCTCGACTATTTCACGATTACGAATCATTTGATTACCTCAAGTTATTCTATTTCCAGTGAAGCGAAGATTAGGCTAGAGAAAAATTGGGCAAAAAGGAAATACATGAGATTACAGGCTATGCCGGAAACCAGGACTCGTATGCGCAATCAGGAAATGGAAGAAGTGGAACCCTACATCTATCTCGGATAGGAGGGCCAGATGCGCCATAGCTTCAGCGGTGAGATAGCAAGGAGAAGGAAGGCAGGTTGCGCTAAGTTCAACGACGTGAAGGAGGTCCTCAGGTCTAACCTCCCCATGAAGACCAGAGCTCATCTGTTCAATGCAACGTCCCAAACGTAAATGACGTACGGAAGCGAAATATGATCCTTGAAGAAAGCAGACCAGCAGAAACTTGCAGCCACTTAACGGGCCATGGTATTGTAGACCGATAAAATAACAAACGAAGACTTCCGGCGTCGTAGCCAAGCTCAGGATGTGGTCACTGCAAAGGAGGTCAACAAACCATCCTGGACTGGACATGTTGCTAGAGCGAAGGACAACAGCTGGAGCGCAAAAGTTCTCAGTTGGCTACGACTTGACCAGATAAGACCGAAAGGAAGGCCATCGAGCAGACGGAACGACCATATCAGCAAGTAAGTAGGACGATTTTGGACTTGCAGAACAAGCAATAGAAAAGAATGGAAGAAAATCCAGTCCGTTGTCGCGTCTGAATTGTAGCAACAGTTTTAATCAAGACGCAGATAGGGCGACTTTTAAGTACCTAAGTAATTCTATTTTCAGCTATTTTATTATTTCAGGTTACTTTTGTCTTATTTCAGGCCTTAGACGTCGATAATCAGCGTGCTATTCTAGCTTCAGTCCACAGCTCTGCAAGGGACGAAATTTCCCACGACCCGTCCAATTTCAGCCTTAGGACAGCACGTCATCCGCTGACTAGGCGGACAATGAGTGTACTTTCCACCACCTGGATCATCTGGTCCAAAGGATCCAGCAAAGGGCGTTTTTAAAAAAAAATCTAACATTTCTTGCAAGAGACTGGCAACACCGCCTAATTAGACTGCTCAAGTCCCCACGGGGCTCTCACGACAAGGCTCTCATTCAGTGGAGGCAGGTTATTCCATTTCAGGCACTTCAGGACGCTAAAACATTCCATTATTTTCATTGTTGGCGAATTATGCTGCATTCCCTATGTATCACGTCTTCAAATTTAAAGTGGCTTTCTCCCGCGATGTGCACATTGGCGAATACCTCTCGCTCTGTAAGCCGTAGAGTATCTCTGTTTTCTCTAGAGGTTGAAGGCATCAGCTAAAGTTACGAAAAGATAAAACCACCGAATTGATGAAGAATTATGATGCCACATTATCACTGATGAACAGCTGAGCTTGTCCAAACTCCCAATTAGCCAGTTAAGTGTAGTGTAACAGACCCCTCCACCCTTCCCCCTTCTCCAACCACTATGCGCGAGTAATTTCTTTTTTTGTGATCGCGTTTTTTGTAGTGTTCATTCAAAAAGGAAACCAAATTAATCTAAGCTCACATTCCACTAATTACCAATTTTTGAGCACTTCTTAACAGTTATTCGGCCCGTACTTTCTGGGTTGCCAACGTTTCAGTAGACAATCTCAACGCGAAGATCTGCGCTATTTGTGTCGCAGAGGAGGGACTAAAAATCAGGGAAGATAGAAGTCAATGTTTAGAAAAACTATACGAGAAAGTCGCACAACACAGCACAAACACTTGAACAGAACAGTCGATAAATGATGAGGACATTGCCGATCACGCGAGTAGCCAACTAAAAATTAAATAGAAACCGATCAAAGATGGAACAGCACTTCGTAGTTGGAGAGATGTAGCCCAAACCATAGAATAAAATAATAAAGTTTTTGAAATGTGCATTTATTTGAAGTATTATTGAGCTTGAAATTAAGAGGTTTGCCACTTATAAGGCACTTACCCAACCAAGTCTATTAGCAATACGATGAACATGAGTGTCCACACCTAGTCCTTCAATTCTATCCCAAGCATGTTGCATTGCGAGATGAGCCATTTTTGGTCCAACTCCTGGTAGCGAGCAAAGATCTTCCACCGTATTCGGTATATCGCCTCCATATTTGTTCAATAAAATTTCCGCCACCTTCTTCAGATAAATTGCTTTTCGCTGAAGTGTTCAAATGATCATCTTTTCGGGAAATGATCGTAAATTTTGCAGGCAAAAAATTCGGTAATATTTATGTCCATATTTTCGTTGCATTTATTTTTTCTTCTGAGTTTAGTCGCAAAAGGCATGTTTACTTTAACTAAACATATCAATTTTTCAGCAATATAAAAAAATTATGATAATAAAAAAACGATGATCGCTAAGGAAAGTGAAAAAAAAATTATCAGCCACAATAAAAGTATAAAAAAATTGGCAACAACTTACTTTATAAAATCCAACAGGTATGAGTAGATCTTGAAGCTCTTGCTCATTCATCGCTATAATATTCTCAATTGTACATCCTCGACTCTTCAATCGCTGCAGTAAAAATTTTTGCTCATTAAAACAACAAAAATAATATGCAACAATTAATAATTATCTTTACCTGATTGTAGCCAATACTGAAATATATAACAATGAAAATATATTTCGCTCTATTCAACTGTATAAGATAATCTATAGTGCTAAGGTACATCCAGGTGGAAGATCTCAATTGGTTACCTGCATCGCCGCAGCAGTGATCTCATCTTTAGTTTGACTTGATAACATCAATGAGACGAGAATTTGAAAACGATACACCTTAAATAATAAAATATTAAAAGAAAAGAAACGAGGAAATCGAATGATAAAAATTGAAAAACATTACTTTTATTTCTTTCTTTTTTTTTAAGGAATAAAGAAGCAATCCAATAAGAGATATTTGCATAAAGAAATGTCAAATGATAGACCTACGCAACTTCGAAAAATTTCTCAATTATTGATTTGAAACAAGAATGATAATCAATAATTTGAATGACGGGAAAATATACCCTATTCATGGGTGTTGAAAGTGGCATACGTTTGATGGGGCATAAATATCTAAATGTTCAGCTCCCCTATAAACTTGTTCAAATAGTCGTCACTATATTACAGCACCACGTTTACATCCACAAAGTGGTAGTGATAAAGCATGGCTCGCTAAGCTTCTTCTCGATCTATAGAAGTTGAAAGAGGACGTTCGAAAATCGTAAACATCACATAAACAAACCTGAGGTGAGGCAAGAACATCTCCAAGCATATGGCAACCCATCGTATCAACTGGTGCATCATTTGAGTGCCTCATTTGTTGCAATCTCTCGAGATGCCGTTCCCACAGCGGTTGTTTTTCATCAATATCTTTCAACAAGTTCCCATCTCTACTCGCTAATTTCGATGAGTATGACGGACCATTATCGCTTTTATTGTCATCTGCCTCGAATTCGATTTTGATACGTTTTGTGCGACGTTTCATCTCTCTCATGAAGCAATAAGCATTTCTACGAAATAGAGCCACTTCAACTGCAAAACAACAACGTTGATTATGCAAATGACAGTAACGATCACCACTGAAGGAGATGATCTCTTGACCTAAGGCTACCACTGAGAAGAGTGCCCGCCGGCGAGCTTGTCGAGTGGTCATCAAACCTCGTAGCGATGTATTTTTTTGGGGATACATGTTTTCGATGCATAAAAATGTATCACCATAGGAATCTTGGCAACGATTAGAGATCTTTGAACGGCTGTCATCCCGAATTCCGTAGCAATGCCGACGTTTCCGGAAAGACTTCTAAGAAAGCGCATCGATCTCAAGATAAATAAACACAACGAAATTTGGAAAAAAGGCGGGTGACGCTTTGTCACATTGTCACAGTAGATATGCCGAATCACTGAAAAAAAAGGTTTTTCAGAGAGACGAAACTTTACAGCGCTATACTCTTTGATGTCGTTCTCTCTTCCTTGTGAAGAAAAAATGAGGAGCGTAGGGGCGTAGGACCTTTGTTCGTTTTCGTACAACACTTCAGCGTCTTGAGGTAACCGAATATAGCCAAGTGTTTTTCTTTTCATAACTGGACGCTAATAAGCAACATATATATAAAGCATTGAAAGCTATTTGATTCCTTTTACATGGAAGGAACTTTCGTTTTTTTTTGGTCAATGTGCAGTTAATACATATGAAGTAGTGGCTGTGCTTTCATTAAAATATGCAGTTGGGATGGAGGAGATGGTGGTCTGAACAGGCAGAAGTGGGATACGTTAGCCGAAAATTTACGGCGCAGCCGGGCAACGGATTCCCACTCATCGTCTAGTTTCCAGGTGTGGCATTATGCTTTGTTCGGTAGTCGCCTAGGCAGTTGAAGGTAAACGTAGGGCTCTGTGTTATGCATGTGTATGTGTATTTCTTTTAAAGTCAGTATGTGTTTAATCGAGATGCGAGGTATGTACCTGAATAAAGAAGAAGGATTTACAAGGTTTTTAGGCCTTAACGCTCACTGCTTTCATCGTTATGGCGGCAGCCTATGCAGCCTCGTTGTCGTCATACGAGAATAAAGGCGTATTGGGTCTTCCCGAGGTTCGTTGCTAATGTTGAATTCTTAATTTTGCGAAAGGAAACTATTGTCTTCGGTGAAGCAGAAGTTTGAGTTAAACCCAGAGATTAGGGTAAAGTCCATCATGATACAATCGCCGATTAAACCCGATCGTGACTGTATTTAATCCTCTCTTCAGAAGGCATTTGAGAATAAGGAAGGTTGCAGAGGAAAATCGAAAAAGTGTGGATGTGTATGTGACTTTAGAGCAACCAGAAAACGATTATTTGCCATCTCGCTAGCAGCTATTGAATTGCGCTATGAGGAGTCAGATCATAATAGCAATGTAAATCCTTTCAGTGCGGTGGAAAAACTTCCATTGACCATTATTCTAGTACAGTGGTGCCGAATATAGATAACCAAATTGTGGGCTATGTCGAATTTTATAACTACTATTGCGTTGCATGTTAAGTTTTGTTTGAATTAGTATAACAGAGCATTTATGCGTCTTACGAGGAGACTGAAAAAGCTTCGGATCACTGAAGACCGATGCATTGATCCAAGATACTTGGGTCGTAAAATTCGTAGCTATTAAATTTGCCCCCTTCGAAATGCTCAAATCTGAGGTCACAATTGAGGTCACAAAAGACTTTTACTGAGTCTTTTGCAGTATATCGATAGCGCTGAAGAGCTGCATTCAAAAGTGCGCACTCTTGCTTGTTGGATTCGATCCAGTAAGTGCTGTGTGATGCATACAGGAGCCGGAATTAGCACATCGGCGGGCATTCCCGACTTTCGTGGACCAAACGGTGTATGGACTCTCGAAGCGAAGAATCAAAAAGCTGAAAGTGTTGATTTCACTACAGCACAACCAACCTATACACATTATTCGATCAATGCACTAGAAAAGCATAACATTGTCAAGTTGGTTTTTATGATTGCAAAAGAAGTTAAGGTGAATCTGTACGCTATGGTACATAGTAGGGCAGTGGAGTACACCAAGAGGTGCTATGCATTTACGTTCACAATTTATAGCGGCTAATCGACCTAGGCTTTAGCTTTCTTTTCTTTTGTTCTCTCATCTGTAAAAGCTTTATAGGGTTTTTGCTTTGTTTTGTGTTATTAAAGAGTTCATCATAATTCACTGATAAGTGACGAATAGAAGATGGATACTTGGTAAGAAGGTGGAAGGTTGTTTGTGGAAGGGGGATCATGCTACTTCAGAAAGAACTACATCTTTATCCATCCCCATGTCTGCTTGAAGGAACTTTATCTTTTGAGAGAGGGGAGAACTTATTGAGAAGGGAAAGGGATATATTTGTTGCTTAAGTGACGGATTAATCATTTAAACTTCAGCGGTTATTATTTATTCTCGAGTGATTCAGATTTGTTGTATCGCAAAACGTTGATGGTCTACACGTCCGATCGGGTTTTCCATTAAATCGTCTCGCTGAGCTGCATGGGAATGTTTTTGTGGAGATATGCGACAAATGCCATAGGTATCTATCTACCTTACCTCTTTCGAGTGGCTCAAATATGCTATCAGAAGCTTGGCTAAATGAAGATATTTGCTTAAGCTGCGGCTCGAACTTATTATTCTAATTTATCAGTCATTGTCACAGATTGTGAGATACCTGACTGACTGCTGACTGCTATAAACTTTGCAGAGGTAACATTGTGGAAAAGATCATAGTGTTAGCAATGGGTGGTGTATAAATATGTCTTTGAATGTGGAGAGAGGGAGGGGGGGGGGGGGGGGGGGGATGAAAGTGTGGCTGCCACAGATGCAGGCGTTAATTCCACTCGTTTAGTATCACTCTGAACCACCGATCGCACATCGTTTTGCGGTATGCCTTCGTTTTTAGGTATTACTTCTGCGAGCAACGCTTTCTATATTTCTTTCCACTCACATTTCTTCAGTATTCAATATTACTTTCAATAGTACTTCTATATTTGATATGATAATCGCTTGGCTATTTTATTTAGGAAATATTATCGTAACGAGTTGGTAGGAAGCGTTGGCTTCAAATTGACTGGCAAACGTTGCGAAGGAACGATAAATGGTCGACCATGTCGAGGTGGCCAACTACGAGATATGTGCCTTGATTGGGAAGACGTTCTTCCTGAAAGAGATTTAAAAATGGCTAATATTTTCTCGAAGTATTTTTCTTTCTTCTATATTTTAATAGCTTTGTCTTGTTAATTGTTAATTCTTAAAGTTTTTCGGAGTATTGGAGAGCTCTGTTATGCGTTACGAATCATCCGTTCGAGTCGACCCACACCCAGATGTGTGTTTGAAATCTTGCAAAAATATATGAGACGAGGGGGTAGAATGAGCACTGGGGGATAGGGGAAATTGCTCAAGAAGAACCTCATAAGAAGCCCAACTAATTCAGTTAGGTTACAAATCAATAGCGGGTACTGTGTAATGCTATCGAGAGTATAGTCGGTAGTGGTTGCTGCGTACGACCAAAGAGGCTTATTGAAAGAAGGTACGGAATAGCATTGCGAGATGTAGTTGCGATTGCTTCTGCCGCTTATTTTTTATTTTATTTTATTTATTTATTTATTTTTTTGCTTGGAATGTACTTGAAAATTCAAATTGACAAGTGATGCTCTACCGACCGCTGAATTTCTAGAGCCGCTGATTTGAGCATTTGTTTGGGAACAACGCTGCAAATTCAGCCATCTGGAGATCTACCGCTCTTAGCAAGAAAAAACGGTGGAAGATTAGTCACCGTGAATCTTCAGCATACGAAACATGTGAGTGGTCGTGTCATTGGTTTATTTATTTCTCACGTTTCATTGCTGATATGTGCTATCGTTCATTATATTGGCGTGATATATACTGGTACCGGACTGGAATTGCCCGATATCATTTAACTCATTCGAATATATATGGGGGAATGCATGTGAAAAAGAAAGAGGAGGTTGCTCCGTATGGTCAGTAGTGGATGGATACAAACAAGAATAAAAGGTATTCACAAAGTATTGCTGCAAATTAAGTGAACCTCATTTTGTTCGTTTGGATGAGGATGTTTATGACATTTTTCAACCTACTAATGGGCTATCAGCTATCGGTATGCTTACGCCGTCCTCTTGCGTTGCTATAATGTAATAAAGGTTCCTGGCGCGATTGACGAACCATAGCAAGTGGTGCACGATCACGTAGCAACATTACGTTTAGCTTAAGTCAGAAATGATGTTGATGAACTCTCTTTGTTGTTGTATTTTTTTTGCTGGTTTTTGAGTAGAGATTTTTGAAGCACATTGATGGCATATTATTCTTCATTGTATATTTTATTTATTTATTTATTTCATCATCACTAGACAATAGGCAATCGTTTGCCTTTATGTCACATCAAAACCTTTAATTCAGTGTATAAGTTTGCATATCTAATAGCTGTATTTTTAGCACGATAGGACAGATCTGGTAATCAACAGTCGAGTGGATGACGTGATGAGAATGCTCATGGATGAGCTGGGCATTGATGTAGAAGAAGGTATGACGAAGGAAGCGATTCCTGTTGTTAGGTCTACGCATCCGCTAGAGACGTTCAGGAAGAGGCGCATCCTGAGTAGAAATTTATGACTTGTCGTCCTCTCCCCTTTTTGGGACCCTTGGGACTTGTAACTGATATGAGCTACTTTTCAGTCTTTTATTGCAGTTTTCATCTCAATTTCAAGATCTATCTAGCCAGAGCTGCGTTATTATTTATCCTTTTTTTTTGAATTTTATTTGCAACGAGGATATCCCGAAGTGGGAGGATGTGTTTGAACAGGAACAAGAAACATGAAGATAAACAAATAAGCAAACACTAGTGTTAAATAACTAAACGAAATTTAGGTAAACAAATAGTATTTATTTGTTGATGCGTTTCATAACAATTACTATCTGTTTGAAACGGATCTCTTTCAATCCCATCAGAACTGAAACTTTATGGCAACATTGATTATTTTGTTTTAATTTCTGGAAGGATTGCACCCAGCGTAACCCTTCCGGAAATATATTATATATAAGATTTGGCTCAACATGCTTCTTGTAACGGTGTTATCCTGCTCTTGTCATCAGACTTGCTTTCCTCTTGTAACACGTCACTCACATATGAAACACTCCTCTTTTATCTGATGCTAATATTTCTGTGTTGTTTTTTGGATTGTTCTGAAGGGCGGAAGCTTTGATGATGTCCCAATCTTCCTTTGTCCATGTTTATGTGCTAAGGCTGCACTTGGCGTCTTTAAAAAGCCTAAATTGCGATCTTTCCCAGCGCTTTATTAATTCGCTAGCATCATCCACCTTATGAGCAACCTGCGAACATATCTACTGGTCGAGTTCATCCGGGAAGTTTATTTTTTTATGTAAGTCTTCTCTATGTTGAAGGGGAGGCGAAGTGGAAAATATTTAGGCAAACCTTGTAGGTTGCCAAGCCAAGGTATATTGTGGATGAGTTAGGGTTACATCCAAATTCAAGAGGATGGGCTTAACTGTATCCACAAGAAGTGTAAAGCTTGGAACAGTTACCGCGTTGTGGCTATCGAGTAAATGCATTGGAAGAGAACAATCATTGTTTGGCAGTTGTTGTTGTACAGTGCACATATAAATTTTTTTTTTGGAGCCTTATAAGCTTTTCGTTGTTAATGGAAAATGTTCCCATTTACTTGAAAGTGAATCGTCAATCGTAACTATTGTCGCTGTTGTGGAATCTTTCACCGTTGAAGAGAGGAAAAGGATATCTGGATACCTATCCAGCAGGAACGTAGAGATGGTGCAATACCGGCTCGATAATGTGGGTAAGTTCATCGACGTTGATATTTTATCGTAGAATCAAATATTAAATAAACACATTAAAGTAACAGCCGAAATGTTATGAATTAACAGTGGAATAAATAAGCCATAATCAGCAAGCTAACACATTTTAAAGCTTTGAAAAGAGACCCTACTCTTTCAGATATTTCAGCGCATTATGAGGTGGTCTTCCACGGGTCTCATATGGATACGAGATCATTTCATTTACTGTCTTTTAGAATTTACACCTCGAATACGAACCATATCTGAATTTATCCCACCTCAAACCTTCTGCAATTATTAGACGAATGGAAAGGGAAAGGACGTGAAATCATAAAATGATTACATCACAATGCTTATCACCGTATATAACAAAACATGTAGCAAGAAAAGCGATATTGGAAAGCAGCTGAAAATTTTGGAATGTGTTACGAGAAGAGTGCAAACGATTAGATGAACTCGATCACCTTCTTCAAAGACCACCGTTATACGCGTAGTCGGCTTTATTGTGCATTATGAGGCGATCTTCCACAAAGTAGAAACTATCCGAACGAGTCTCGTACGGACATGAGATCATTTCGTTTACTGCAAGTGATTGATTTTTTATCGTGCATGGGATAGAAAGAGATGCTTATGTGAAGAGGTAGATATGAAAAATGCGGACGGCGGCTGGAACTCAAACGCTGGTATCTCGCCTTCGAGTGTCGACAATACGCTACCAGCCTATGCCTCAGTTCCGCCAGCTTCTTCAAGTCAAAGCAACGTTTCTCCCCCCCCCCCCCCCCCCCCTCTCCCCCCAATATGAGCTAAACAAGATAGTCCAACTATAAGCAAACAAGTTCCCAAGTTCTCGAGATCTTGAGTAGAGGGAATAACACATGGATGCTCAAACGGTGGTGGCTAACTTTTGACGACAGCCGCAATCTTTGAAGTCAACTAGGTAATGGAAAAAAACAGTAAGAAATTGAAATAAATAAGAAGGAAGAAAACCTACTCAGAGATTCAGATAATTGAGGAAAGTCATAAATATGTTCACATGTGTTTTTACTGTTCGGTATACAAAAACCAAACTCGAAATCGAAACTCTTGAGAAGACGATCACGAAAGAAGTGACGTTCAATCATACGAAATTTATTCACCGGTTTATTGCCAACAACGAATTCCACTCTGCAAATCATACTATCAATATGCTGTAAATACGTATATCCTCTCGGTTCAACCTTTTCTCAGCACTATCACATTCGTGATACTTGGATGTTTCCACTTTTAAACATCGCCAATCTCTATATATACTTTTATGTTTTTTTTTAGTGATTAAAACAAAACTGGGAATGGATTCGTACAATATTATGAACGGGGTTTAGTGAAATGAAACGAGAAAAGGAATGGAAGTCGGCAAAGTGCCTCTCTTCCTCCCTCTCTCGCCCATCCATATATGCTAGGGAGTTGGATGATCACCATACTCGACACTAGTATAAGTAATACAAACATTTTTGGATGCATAACGATCACTGAGGCAATTAAATTGGAATTGGTAGCAGATATTGGGCTCAGCAAAAAAGTTCATTATTTGCCAAACGTGGAATGCTATGCGTAGCAGATGATGAGACTTATCATTTTTATGGATCCGAATCGAACACACATACAAGGGATGCTCATACACCCGTCGTATTCATGGAGCATCACCACAGTTTTTTTCATTTCCCCTTTCTCAGTGCCCTTCACATTTTAAAGGCTGCAACAACTTAAGGATTTCTGTCGTATGAGGGTTACATGAAACTGAATCTCAACGATAATAATTCGCTAAATCATACTTGCACAACTTATCGTTATATATAAGAAATTATAAGCCTTGATTTACAGTCAGTGGTCTGTTGCGAGAAAAAACAATTCTTAGTTTCACTCGCCGTCAGAATTCGTGGATCTGATAAATTGGCTGGGTAATTACGAGTATTTGGTGCCTTGGCTTATAAACAGATGAATGCAATAAATTAAGTGAACACTTTTAAAATTTTATTCGAACTTTGCAAATAAGCATGACTTACGTAGCGCCGACATGTTTGAGTCGCAGAAAGGCAGGTGTGAACTGGTAGCGAACGAACCTGGCCGCACTTGCTTCTTCGCTTGTCACTACAACGCTGTCATCTGCCTCATCGTCTACAATAGGTTCACATCCCTTCCACATTATGGACGGTTAATTTATATGAAGCACATATCGTAAGACCATTGATAACACCCCCCCCCC
>JAARMF010000358.1:46733-65280 GCA_022844705.1 Toxascaris leonina | reverse complement strand
CCCCCCCCCCCCCCCCCCCCGCACATTTACGAACTCTCAACATATTGAAGAGGATGGCTGTATAATCGATGAATACACTCGCAAGCTGAATGTCTTTCATAAAATCTAACGTTAAACCAAACATCAGAAATAACGCTAGCTCAAATAGCTATGCGTGAACGAATCAACAATCAACAAACCAGTACCGCTGCTCTATTCTGCCTGACTAAGTCCCAAATTTTCATAGATCGTTCACTCACCTTACGCATCATAGATAAATGGGGCAAATATTCTTGCATACAATAAACTCGCAAATGCTAATCAAATGAAAAACAAACTAGAGAATGACGGTTGCAAAACAATTACAGCATCCGTCATAAACACCATAATTGGATGATACATTTGGCCATATTCCTCTTGGGAATTATCAACAAAGTGGACTCACCTATTCAATGAGATCAGAGTAAATTGTTTTCAGCTATATCTGGACGATCCACAATTACCAACAAATGATAGACTTTCAAACGGAAGTCAATTTATGCAAATATGGCAATGCTCCTTACCACTAGTGGGTTTTGCTATTTCGAAAAGCACTTGATCGGTGTCCAAATCTCGAATCTTAAATCGGGTGAATTCCACGTCGAAGATATTTGCTTCCGGTTCGCATAAATAATCTAAATAATGGATGATTTCACATGCGCAAATGTTACGGATTTGATCGAGGGAAGGTCAAACATCAACGGGATTCATATTCGAAAGGAAGACTGATATTTGAGAGCTTAAAAAAGAAAACTTCTTCAGTTTTCTGAGAAATAAAAATATTGGGAAATAAGACAAAAGTTGCGATCGACGTCCCATAGCAACGCATAAAATATTGCAAATGTAGTTTGATCTTCTTGAAGAACAAAAAAAGCTGGTTTTGATTGCTTTATATGTAGCACTGCTTCACAATTAAGTTCCAGATCTTTCCACAGCTTCTCTCATCTATTTTTGTATCTCTCTGAAAGAATCTCTGTAGAAGTTCGCCCTCTAACTCGCATAATTGTAAAATATCAATATTTAAGAAAAATTGATGCTTTAATGCCACTCATGAAAGGCTATTCCCATCCAAGCGACCCCATGACAACGGCCGAACTTCCATAGCAACGGAAAGATGCTCAAAGAAGCAATCGATTGCCGTATAATTGGAATACACGCTTTCGATATAAGGGCTACATGCATATTGCAATTGTAGCAATGAATTCATATAAACTCAAAATTTTCTTTATTTGTTTTATAAAAAAATAAAAATAAATAAATAAATAAATAAAATAAACTCAAAAATGCAAAAATTCAATCGTACTTTATTAGATAATAATCACTGCTCATAATTTTGTGATCTAATATGATCATATACGCTAACTCAACGCTACTCTCTCTGAGGTGAATAATAAAGCAATTCGTTATGAATCGTGACAATCGCAGTTCATTCCCTTTTACTTTAAAAAGAGGTTCATTTTTTATACTCGAAATGATAGCTACAACAACTTTCAATGAAGCTAATTTGCTAAGAAGTTTGAAAAAACAAAAAAGCACCGTTTGTGATTTTATTGAGACGAAGCACATCGTCCGGTGTGATAAAAGCACGTGACCTAAGTTCATCTTCTGATAGTGGTTCACGAATTCGGTTATCTGCAGTCGTCGATGAAGAACATCGACGCATCTCCGGCATAACGCCTTTCAACAAAAAATCACCACTAATTATGATATCTGAAAAAATAAAAATTAAAAGTAGCCTAATGAGACATCGATAAACGATTACGACAAAACCCCTCGGGCTATTTCGACAGTTAAAAAGGGCATTTGTGCTAAAAGAACGACTAGTTTACACAGCATCACGAATATTACAGCACCCAATCATGTTTACACTTATTTAAACGTCATATCACCTTGTTCCTTTTACTCATGAACTATTCCACTATCACTTCGTTTTGGCGCCTACTGCAATGTTGCCTCCATTCGTGACTGGTGGCTTTTATAAAGCGTAAGACAAAACTACCAGAAGCAAAATGGGGATGTGGACGAAGAGAGGATAGTAAGAGCGATGAAGACGAGAAAATGTAAAGTTTGCGCAATTATTGGCACGATGAAAAGCAATAGAAGCTATGATGTACTAGGTTCACCTTTCACATAAAACGAATCGTCGTAAAGACCGATAAAAGGAATCGTAAAGTCATATGAACGTCTTTATAAGCAATGAATTCAGAATCGCCTAAACCCTTAATGCAGCATGCGCTCACTCTGCTATATATAAGTAAGCCAACGATGGCGCTTCTTCCTCATACAGACTATTGAACACATAGTACTTCTTCAATAGGGAGGACGGGGGGTGTAGGGGAGAGGGGGAGGAAATTAATAAGACATTTCGCTGGGACGAGTGTAGTGAAGTCACGACGTTAAAAAATTTTGACTAAAAACCTCTCATGTAAATCTGTTCATTTGTTAGGACCATTATTATTTATTTCCCTTCCCTCCCCCCCCCCCCCCCCCCCCCCCCCTCCCCTCCTCCAACATCATTCACAACAAGAGAAATATTTCTGAAGATAATATGGTTGAATCGCAACCATTCATCGCGTAATAAGGATTCGAATTCTCTAAACAGACAATAGTTGATGGTGGTAGATTGGTCTAGCAGCACTGCTGTCAGTAACTTTCGAAGAACAGCTAGCTAGCTGAACAGTTGAAAATTTTGCTGCTTTCTGCATTTAATCCTCATCTCCCTCTCACTCATTACATTTTCTAATGACCATCTCAGTGCTTTTTAAAGTCTAAATTGCAATTTACGCTATGAAACAACCAGAAATTATGTGAGCATTTAATAACACAAATATTTCACTTATTATCCATCATTATCAGGTGGTTATTCGTACTCACATATTACATCGTATTCTTCATTGTTTCATGCAGTGAAAAAAAAACTTGAAACAATGAAATATTAATTATATGTGCCGTTTGCTCCAACCCTACCTCATAAGAGATGATGCACATTGATGTGCAATTCATATTCCCTTTCGAATCCATTTTAGGATAAAAGGTATTGGAAGATCCAGTCGATCACTAGAGAAGATTAAAAGGAGGGTTTCTAAAGGTGGCTTGTGCAAGAGTGACTTGGACTTCTTTCAAAAGCCCAAGTTGTGCAATTCCGTACCTCTTTGAATATACTGTTTCGATTTGTTGTTGATCAACTGAAGCTAATTCTGTAAAAGACCAATATAATATGGTCATTTTAGGAAAAGGTTTTTTTTTTGAAATCACACATTATTATTACTTTATTCAATTATTATATCATCGATAATACGCTTAAAGTTCCCTCGAAAATATGAAGGAGTTGCACTAACTGAACGCAATAGCGAATAGTTATTGAGAATCTTATGAAATTTCCTTACCCGAAATAAAACACTTGAGTTTCATTCATAATGTTTCTATCGTTGAGCAGCGCTTCTCGACGAGTAGCGATAATGCGTTAATTATAGCAATTTACTTTGAAGAACCAGTCGAAAATATGACATACATGTTGCTAAATATAGCTAAAAGCAGGCCCAATTGTATGCAGCTAAATCTGTGGATTGATGTGATTTGAAACATTTTCTTTTCTTCTGAGCGAATCTGGAGTCACTGAAATCTACTAAAAAAAAAAAAAACGAGACCTCAAAACTAAACGACTTCAAGAACGCTTTCGGCGTCTGGTTGTAAAAAAAAGCATCTGTTGTTGCAGAATCGGCATCAGGCCGATGGACTGAGAGGTCATTAGCTAGTGTGCATTGATAAGGAAATGCAAAATTTACAAAAAAAAAGGCCGAACAAAAGGTTTTTGCAACTATTTAAACAATATGATGCAACTTTCTTATACGAGTATGAACTCTCAGAAACGATAGTGTTGATACTCTCGACTTAATATTTCGATTATGCCACAATTATTTCGCTGATATTAGTTATGACCTTATATCATCAATATCACAAACATACCTCCAATCACTGATATATCACGGTCATTAACAGTCGCAAATTTATTGGTAAAGCTCCAACCTATCACTAATATTTCTGATATACCACCTAAGTTATCATTCAAACGCCAGTTGTTTCATTTCGACCTCACTTCGGCTGATATCGGCGTTGTTGAGGTCCTATTTATGAAATTATGCTCACTCTTTGTTGTTCTTCGTTTTTTTTATTCCTCTACTTGGACATATCTTGATATTCTAATATAACGTCAGGACAACTGGGAAAAAATAGAAGTCGGCCAGAAATTAAAAAAAATGTTTATTGCTGCTAATTCTTTCTAATGTTTGCAGTTAAACTAAAATATATACAAAGCGTTTATAATAAAGCTTATTGCAATTGCAATGATTGCATACAATAGACGAAAAAAATTTGCACTGAAAATGCTGTAGCACTGTAAAAAAAGCCTATTTATTCATAGGTTGGTTAAATAGTTTTTCCACGAAGCTGTCCATGTCTCAAATATGACCTTTGATGCTCAAACTGTCGACACTGTTAGCTCTATCAAAATCTATTCCACCTAAAATTTTTAATAAAATGTCCTTTGATGTCATACAGAATTCACTGAGACTGCTGTCGATTTTTCTGATCGCTAGAAAAAAAACGTTACCTTTTTTTTCGCTCTATATGAATAGGTGGGTATGAGGGTATAAACGAGCAAATCAATATGTTTAAGCGTTTTGCACGACGAGTTTTTTTTTGAGGAGAATCTCCATCATCGGCTCCTTATGCGCAATTTCCTTTCATTTTCTTAATTAGCAAAAAGTTCACCTTTATATCTGACCTAATACATCTCTCCATCTTCCTCCCTTCCTCCGCTCCTCTATCAACTCATTTACGGAGCTCACTATGAAACAAACTTGATCGGCCATCATGAATCTAATGACAGTGGTTTGAGAAAAAAGACAGAGAAAGCTTTGAGGGAAAGATGACTGGTAGACGTCCAGAAAGAGACATTTAATAATGACGCCACTTATGTGTGATTGAAAACACTGAATAAATGCATAAACATCGTTGTCTTGTGGTAAAAATTCCCACAAACTAAGAGATCGTTTTTCTGATTCCGCACATTCTAATCCTCTTTTATAAAAATTTTAGCACTTCTCATAAACGTTGTTAATATTTCCGTTTCAGTATTCAACAATCATCACAAAGATGAAAGAGAAGGTAGTTTCTAACGAGGCTCAAGAGTTGAAGATTCTAGAGGAATTACACTTCCTCAACTCTATAGTCAAAAGAGGAAGAACGCATCGGAAACCGCTCACCTTGAACGAAGAAGGCGAATCTTTTCTTCAGCACTTAATTCAGGATCAAACGAATTGGATCTATGTCAATCAACTAGGGTCAAACAAACTGGATCGACTTCAACTCAAAATCAAACGAACAGAATCGAACTGAAAGAGAAATGACTCAAAGTTCAAGCTGCTCAGCATTGTCGAAAGTATTTTAGCTGTTCCGAGGAAGTAACGAAATATGAGGATGAGGTAGATGTTAGGAAGAGAAGGATGGAAGGTGATTGCCTTTCAAGCGGCAAGATAGGCGATTTGCTTTTTAACGAAATTGATGATAAAATTAGCTATACACAAAAATTGACAAATGGCTGCAACATACGACTGTCTTGAAGGTTGATATGGTCTCAAATGCCGTATATAACAGAAAAAAAAAACTGGCCTGATGTTTACATGATGATACGATGGTAAATAAAGAGCGTAGCATATACGTGCGCGACTTTTGCTACGATCAATTGCGCTATTGTACCACAACGTGAAGATTTATGTGCTTCGTTTTAATGGAAATGATGCTTTATAGAGCAACTCATTAAGTACGTTGATGCAAATAAAAATTTTCCGCCTAGCATGTTTCAACCGGAATTCGCCTAACAATCCTCGATAGAACTAATGATGCATCATATGAATACAAAGACCGAAGTAGTAGACGAAGGTAAAGAATGTGCTAATATAGCATGGAACAATTAGCCGTCCTAACATCAAAAGAACATAAAACATCTTCCATCCAACCAATAAATGAAAGCATTTAGGGTCGATAAAATAACACTAGAAAACGTCGAACAATATCCGTGAAGGCTAGATGTTCTAGGGTGATGATACAGAAAGGTGGTACCTTAGCGGCTTAGGGCTAGGCTTATTCAGCATCGTCTTGAAAGCAGTGACACTGCGAAGAATCATATAACAGTGATAGGCGATGCCGAATCTAGAAAAACGATCAGCATATAAAGTTTTAAAAGCGAACGACAAATGCTCCGCTTCTTTTTATTCCATAATAAAAAGTTTTGGATAGTTCTTTTAGAAGTATCTAAAATTTCGATTCAGTTTTGCTTTATGCAGATAGAAAAAAAAAAAGGAAAAACATTACAATATTAAGGAATATACCTTTCTGAGTGCTTATGAATGAAATTACCTAGAAAAGCATGGATTTCCATTCACAGACTCTAACTTCTATTGAAAGGTCTAACGGCTTCAAGTTCCCGAGTGAAAATTCCCCAGAAAGGGGTCTATTCTAGGTAATAGCGAATGTAATATATACAATAAAATAGCCACTTAAGATAAAATAATGTAACAAAAAAGAGTACAAAGAAGAAATCTGAATGAAACGATGAGCGCAATATATGCGACACGAATAAGCGAAGCAAGCGGATTGGCGGTACGCTCAGCTATTGGCTAGCTTCTCGACTACAAAAAAAAAGAAAGCATGTTGAGCGAATGAGGGCGACAGCGAGCGAAGCATGTCGCTGCGCAACGCAAACGTTCAACATCGATGCGCTGCTCTTCGCGTTGACAGGTCCCGCTAGTGGCATTATATCGATCCAGTATTTATGTTGCAAACAACCAATTCCTACCTATGCACGTTCTTATAGTTGACACCTTACGAGACTATAATGTCTATTTAGCTAGCATATATGTACTATTTCTATGGCTAGAAACGAATCGATGCAAATATGAGTAAGAATTGAGAAGCGAAAGAAAATTGTCTCCGATTTTGATGGGATTATGCTAGTGCCGGTTTAAGTACGTCATTATTTCCCAAAAGAGCGAAAAAATTTCCGTTATTTCCGGCGAATCATGTCATTAGCTTTGCTGATTGCTTATACAGGGATGGGTTTTCGCAACACGAGTACTACGCTATAACCTTAGATTCAACTATCGTAATCGTCAAATTTGAGAGTGGAAGGAATGAGTTATTTTTTCTGCAAAATTATAATACAGCTTATTAATAAGATGGCATACGAAAAATTTAACGCGAGTGAATTTGAATGAAATTTATAAACGTAGACATGAAATATAAATATGGAATAGAAATTAGGAATAGAGGAAAGATGGGATACATTTGAGAGGAGTGAAGACGGACGAAAAGTAAAATGCAAATCGGAAGGGAACCAACCAAAGAGACGACACGCATGCGTTTTCACGCGATATTGCCTCACGGAATCTGCTCGCTCGGTTAGTGATGCACTATTGCGGTTAAAAAGGATGTTGCGCAAAAAAAAATCTTTGCAAACAATTACATCTTCCAGGGCTCGATCATAACCTATACGAATAAACGATCAGCAGATCGAGTATATGATCGGCCAATAACAATTCGGAAACAAATAAGCGATCAGCAGATCGAGTATATGATCGGCCAATAACCGCTCGAAATGTAGTTTAAAAAACCCGACCCGTAAATACGAAATATTTAAAACGCAATGTTATCAGCGTCAAAGCCTTTATTGCGAGAAATAGCTGAAGGAGGCAAGAAGAATTCATGTTGAATTACAGATTACAGCTGTCGAATTTCTCCGCTTTTTTTAAAAGCAAAGAATGCCACTATTTGTATGCAACACCAGCTTCGAACCATTTTGGTAATTGGCTTCTGTGCAAACGGAAAAACATTACACATTTGCAATTTCACGTTCCTGTTGCGTCTTTCTTCAAGAGCCACACATCTTGGGATCAGAAAATCCCTTCGAACACATCGCGAGAAAAACGACGATCCATAAAAAATTCGACCGATCCAGACTGTTGAATCTTACGAACTGCTAGAAACGGATTTTTTTTTCTTCAGATTCCCTTTGCATATGTACGTTATGGTGCGTCGTGATCACGACGCGGACGTCTAACTGTATTTGTCTATTTTATAGATTCGACTAGGGAAAAATGAAGCAAAAATTTGCGACATTATTTAAAGCCGTGCCCATACTGGCACTTCTCCATCATATATATCATGCCAAACGTGCCTATCTTAAAAGTCTAGATATTTAGATGTGCTACAAAAGTGGGATAGCTTTCACATCGACTGAGCTTTCATTTCAGCTCAATTAGGTTGGAGAAAAACAAGTCTACTGCAAATTTTCGTAAGCGGTTGGTTAAGAAACCGATCGCTTATGTAATTAAAGCGGTGCTGATGGTTTCAGAGTGTTATCGCCCATGATTTCGGCAACACTCCATGCTATAGTAACCAAGATCAACTATCGTAGGGCAGTCAGCTCGGAATTTAATATGATGCACTTAAAATGATCGCCAAAACCATCCGGTCAGGTCATTCTTAAATATCGTTAATGACCACCTTTAATGGTGACTCCCCCTCAGTTCGTTAATATTTGTCCGACAA
The DNA here is from genome assembly GCA_022844705.1 of Toxascaris leonina. Taxonomy (NCBI): domain Eukaryota; kingdom Metazoa; phylum Nematoda; class Chromadorea; order Rhabditida; family Ascarididae; genus Toxascaris; species Toxascaris leonina. The sequence goes on along the minus strand of JAARMF010000358.1, from coordinate 56,655 downwards.
TGACGAAAAGCATATCCTTGATGCATACTACCACAAAGATTTGATCGTGACACCTTTCCGAATATCGTAGACCGTCTTTTCGGTGGTAAGGCAATTCTGATCGTCTTTTAAAGTTATGAGAAGTAAAAAAAATTCATATTTAACCTCATATTATTTTAATTATAATTACATTTATATTAACTTTGACAGGTAATCTTTATATTAAGTGAAAAATTGTAAAAAGTCAATCATGATTAAGACTTTATGGGATTATTAAGGACGATTGAATCATGTATTTATTAAAATCCTCGCCTTCTCGTAATAATTAATTTACTGGTTTATTTCACTGCGGATATCTTATCTTCGCGAGAAAATATGACGCAGACTTTGCAGTCACACCCAAGTGATACAACGCATGATACGACCCCTTTTTTGAAAGTGTCATTATCCGAACGGAAACAACATCTTTCAAACAGAATGCCAATATTTGGGGAATAAAAGAATAGAATAAGGTTGAATGAAGAAAACCTTTCAAGAATAAGACGATATGAGGGACATATGTGTATATATGAAGAGAGCTAGTCAGCAATACTCTTCAAAATAATACTCCGTTAATCACTTTTACAAATACTCACCTTTTCATCTTTTTTGTTGTAGTCTTTCATCTGAACACTCACTAGTGATAGGAGGAATAATATTCTAGTATTCAACGATTGTCCACCTGAATGAGTGAATTTTTTACTTAAAACATCAAATACAAACCTGCATTAATGTGAACGATATGATAGCGACAAATATTTGTCGACATAACAAAACAACAAACATTTCAATTAGTAAAATAGAGCGGAAAGAAAAAGAAAATGCGAGCCGGCGCTAATGGGCAGCATAAAAAAATGTGAACAAAACGAAATAACACGATGATAAAAGTCACAGAGCGCTTTCTTTTCTTTGCATCTATCATATAATCCTCAGCCGAAACCCGTAAAAATCATAGGCTTTCGAGAAAATTTTTAGCACGTCACTCTAGGTATATGATGTTATTGAAGGAAGGAATGGTCTTCTGGGGGGAAAGGGGAGCGGGAATATCCGATATATACTTCCCTAGATAAAAATAACAGCGCTGTTTGAGTTTCTGCATTTCTGCACTCGTCGAATTACCCTTACAAAGCATTAGATTAGCTAAACCACCCGAATTCAGTAAACAGATTACGTTGACTTCTATTTATTGAATTTGACAAACGTTTATGCCCTCAATAAAATAAGTTCATATGAATCGTTTATATGAACCCTGCTACACCCATTAAAAAAAACACCATAATTGATGATCATGCTAGATGTTACTATAACAATGATCTTTCGCTCCTTGTACGCTATATAAGATCAACTGAAAACCGAGCCACGCATAAAATTTTGTTAATTGACATATGTGAAACATATCAAAAACCATAACAACTGCAACATGGAACATAGCAGTTGATCGATAAAATGAAAGGCTTTATGATACATTTTTCACTACGACAAAAAGGCTATAGGACTACGAATGAAACACGATCGGCGTTTACAGAGTACAGGTAGAAAAGAGGAGAGGGTTATGATGCTTTTACAAAGCTTTCATCGTAGTTACACGAATGCAGATCAATTAGTGAACTGATTTAAAGAGTGCAATATAAATAACGGGCCAAATACCAACAATCTTTTTTAAAAACTGAATCACTTAAACAATCCTTAGCTTACAACCTAAGCTTTTATCATTAGCCTAAGAAAACTATTAAAAACCTTTCTGTTTATATAGGCCAAATGATATCCTTAACAATCTGCGCTGTTCTAGCTCATTCAAATGCACCTATCTCATTTGATTATAAGTAGGTTCACTTTCTATTTGNCCCCCCCCCCCCCCCCCCTCCCCCCACTAAACTATGCATCAGCAAAACATTCATAGCTTTAGGTTATAGCCATGCATTTCCATCTAGCTGTAACAATTTCACAAACCAAACACCCGTAACGTATACGAGTAGAAATATTTTTTATTACGAATGATAGCGCAAAACGAACCTTATTAAAGATAACTGTGTAATAACACTGCTTATGCATTGTTATGACTCAGATTCCCAAACCAGCTGAGACCCTATAGCCTAATGTTACTCAATCACTTATGTCGAATCATTCGTCAACCCGTTTGTTTATAACACCGTACATGATTGTTTCATCAATGAAACAACACTTTAGAATAACGACGCAAAAACGAGACGAATACAGCCAATATTTATAACACTTCCATGCCTTAAAGGTGCTGTACCACGCATTGGTGTTATTGGAAGCAACGAACACGCACAACTTGATTGTAGCTGCATGGATTCACACTCCGAATAGAATACACCATCCACACAAATGCATTCAACTCCCACCGGCGATAATTCGAAACGACGACGAACCTGAAATATACCGACTCATCACTTATTTTGCAATCACAAATAGCGAATTATTTCAGCATCAAAAAAAAACATCACGAATAAGTAAGCTGCAAGCTAGGAAAAGCTTCAGCTTAAGCTAGGAAAAGAATCGAAGCAAAAATTAACTGAATTACGATGAAATTGTTAGGCGAACGCAAAATGTACACCTATCGTTGCTGCTATATTTTGCGATTGGATGTTTTATAAATGCTTTACTAAACTTGTAAGAATGTTTCAATATGTTCATTGTGCGTGGATCTGATATCCAAGAAAACTCGAGTAACCTACTTCTGCAATAAACTGTCTTGTGTTCAGTATTTGAAACAGCCATACATACCTCCCCCTCTTCACAACCTATTTTATTTATTTATTTCGTCATCATTGGAGAACAGACAATTATTTGCTTTTATGTCGCATCAAAATCTTCAACGACCACTTTAGCTATGCAAGTTGAGCAGTTGAGTCGCACGGTACCTTATCGATCTCTGCCCCGTACTAGTTCTGTAAATTTTACACGTATAGTTCTTTCTTCTAGTACGACCATGGGTTGGCACAGTGATTAAGCTGTTAAGGAATGCGCACGACTTTCCATCGCACTTTCATAATGAAATGAAAAATTACGACCTTTCCGCTTGACTCATATAATTCTTTTGAATAAAAAACTATAAAAACTGTTTCAAATAAATAAATAAATAAATAAATAAATAAATAAATAAATAAATAAATAAATAAATACATATATGCAATAACTATATACATTATATAAATAAAATAGGTAAATAAGTGAATATAAATACAAATCTCAAATGCGATATACATATACACGACACGTGGATCGTGCAGGCTTAGCAGCCTCGTTGCACGGTGCTTTACCGATTTCTGCCCGTATCAGCACACAGATTTGCACTGGACAGATTACATGCACCAATCAATATCGAAGCTCTTTCTGAGCTGCGATAACAACTCCATCCTTCCCCTTTCTAAACTTAAGCTCTCTTCTCTATAACCTCAGCCTCTTTCATCTACAACCTCAAGTATTCCGCTCAAGACCTGAAATTTTGTCAGTTCAAAAATAGGGAGGATAGAAGATCATAGAAGAGCGAATACCCTATTGAAAACGAGATCAGCATGATGTGCGGCGATCGCCGTGCAAACAGAAGACAAGAGGGTGAGGTCAATGTCACAGCTCTCATTTGCTCCTAAAGAAGTCCTCATCTGCTGTACGGGGAATGCGTCACCACAGCCCGCCTTCAACACTGCTAGCACAGGCACATTCGTGCGTAACACTTCTGAAAATAATCATCGTTCAATAATAGAAAACCCACCAATTTTTGGTATCATTTCTTAGCTGTATTCAACAATTCAAGTATTGAAGATAGCCGACACAGTCGATTAGATTGCCTCTCTTTTGAATGTGCCTAGATGGAAACTCAAGTTTTTACGGAAATCTTTAATTATTTGAAGAGGAGGTAAATAAAATTGACTTCAGAAAACAATCTATTTTCTTCTGAAGTTCCCGTTTTATCCGCAAGTTCTGGACAGATGAAGTACATCCAACAATAATGCACAATACATGCTTTAGGTATGAATAGTTATGGCATGTAATCATTAGAATGCAAATCTCATATCAATGCACTTATTAATCAGCCCTTCATTATAAATGAAATCAAATAGCGAAGCTTTTACTTGTTTAATACCGAACACATTTACACTATAACTGAAATAATTAATGGCACATAGCAGAATCAATCATAAAAACAACTGACTCGAGTCAAACTTCAGTTGATCGCAAATCCTTGGTTTACTAGCCGCAGTGATTTGTTGCAACCTTTGGAAGGCAAGCGCGCCGATTAATTGCTGCTCTCTGGTAACAGTCCTTTTCTCCATCCATCGAAGACATTCCCGTTCCACACGTTTTATCAACTCATCGCGTGAGTCCTTCACCTAAATGAAATGGTCCTCTTATCCAAATATGCCCATCTAAGTGCAACTCTAAGCTTATACTATCAGAAACGGCAAGTTCTTCCTTCTTTTTTCTTAACAATGCCATACAAATTATTGGTTTATTCGTTCAATATTAGCTGCATATAATACAGCTGGAAGTACCAACAACAAAGCGATTGTGAATATGCCCCATCATACAAAACTCTACTCACATCCATTACAAGCAACATTGCGCCCTACATTGCTTTCTACAAGACTAGTCGAGTGTGTGTCGTATCTCTCAGTGCGGAAAAATACAACTGTCAAATTGTTTAAAAAAAGAAAAAACGAATTTATAAAAGAGAAAATATATTTTTTAAACTATCATTGCTCATACCTTATTCGGCTCATCCAACAAACGTTTATCACGATGAAAAACACCACATCCGTTTCCCTGTTGCATATGGCAATCCTCCTCTTTAGGTTGCTGTGCACCCGAAAAGAAGTGCTCTTCAACTCCAGCTGAATGCTCATCTTCAAGCGAATCTTCATTCTTCACTTCTTCCGAACATGACGGCATATCTTGATAGATAGTAGCCGCCTTCATGCGTTGCAATCGTAAAATCATTTCAAACCACTCCTCTTGCTCATCTTTTGAAGGTAACTGATCCTTCTTCCAAAATTTCCATCTTTTCCTATACAAATCCTTTACGCATTTCGGTAGTCGGTGTCTCTTTCGACCTATCTGTAATTATGAGAATTAGAAGGAATATTCTACAAGTGAATCACATCAGACGGTCACCATTTTTTGAATAAATCACTTGCAAGCTGTGTGATACTGAAAAAAATCCTCGAGCTTATATTTCTTTTAAGCTTAAGGAAAAGCTCGTATATTCTCTAACATATATCCCTCAGCGATCATTAGCAGAAAAATAAACTATCCAAAACTCTTAACGTGAACCGTGAAAGGATTGCTAATCGATCTGGATGCGACAGGGAATGACTGCCACAACAAGCTTGCAGCAGCTATCGTCAAAAGCTTATTTATCGATACCTACTGTTGATTTCATGATAATGCTATACATCAAGAGAACTTAAAATGAGCAATTGTAAAAATTAACTAAACGGAATAATATAAAATGCAACAGATTTCTAAGATATAAATAAATAGATCAACAATGTTTGGTATAAAACTATCAATAAAGAATTAATAAATACCTCGATTGAATTGCGTTGTAAAATCGATATATTTTGACGTTCGTCTCTTGTTTTGTCGATGAAGGACATCTTTACGATGAATTCCTCAACTGGCTGACGAGCATACTTTTTCCACAGTCGCATCCTTTCTGTTATTGAAAGGGACGCCAACATCCTTCTATCCTAAACGAAACATTTCTTCACCACATAAAACCACGTGATACTTCTTCTCCTAAAATGCTGTTGAAAACTAGACCCCCCCCTTTAAAAAAAAAAGAATATTCTATATGTCATTGAATTCACACATTCTACTTGCCTCAAATAGCTATTCATGTCAGAAATCACTCGTATTTATCGTCTCCTTCAAAGATCCTCTCCACAATCCTAAATAGTTTCGATCTCAAAGGTGTCCACCTTAGGTGGTGGTACACAGCTAATGTCATAGCCAGCAATTGTTTGCGAAATGAAATCATGATTCAACATTATTTTGAAAATTTGAAGCCTCATATATGCTTATCCGATCGAACCAAAAATTTGTTTGCCCATATATTTCTGTGAGTTCGGGAAAGGACTTCCCCCCCCCCCCTTTTTTTTTGGCTGCAGTTGTTGTCAATGCACAAGACATCTAAGAACATGACACGTTTATTTTACTCCTCAAATATTTGTCGTAAGAATTACTTTTGATGAAATGCGAAAAGATTCGTTGATGGACTATTCAAAACCGACGTTTAGAATAGAACAACTGAGAAACACGATGCTACAATTAAGATTGATATAAAACAGTAGTTTGACTGACGAAATGAAATAAAATTCGAGAAGATTGTGCAAAACATACAGTGAAATGCTCCACATGCGCTGGACACATCCATCTATCCTTTGGCGGTACAGCTAGTGGAGGATTGAGACAATCGAGATGATAACATAAAGGACAGAAGTCACATTGCAATAATGGCGCTTCTTCTGAACCACTGAAATATTCGCTTTTTTGAGATGTTCCACGGTTGCCGTATCTTTCGATTTAGTGCTAACAGAGCGAATGAAATAATCTCAGTAGGGGGAATGCTGATCGCGCTGCATCTGATCAACGAAACTATGAGAACGGTAAAGACCAGTAGGCCATTCTACTGATATGGACCATCTTATGCAGCTTGCCATTTCCTCCTTTTGATTTGTTCTTGACTAAGAGGAATTATTATTTAGCAACTCCTATGTATGTGTTTCTGAGTTGGATTGAAGCAAATCTGCATAACCTGCAGCACTATTATTTTTGCGGTGTTCGCATCTTGTTCCCTCAAAATATCCTTCAACATTTAACTAGAAACTAGGTCTGCCATAGCACTATGAACCTTCATTGCTTTATCTGCCACTATAAGAATATGTAGTTGTGACGGTTCGCAATAGTTCTATAATGTTTTCAGACCAACCGTTATTTTTCGAGGGACTTGCACCCTTTCCTCTCAACATATTCCATCTTGCCCTTTTATTCCGCTATCCTAAAGATACCTCTTATCTTTCTGCACGAACTTGGTCTATTATGCCGGCAGACCGATTTCTTGAGAAAAATTATAAGTTCTTCCACGATGTTGGAGGAATAGTTTCCAGTTAAATCAATTAAATAATAAGCTGTTTTGTCTTCTCAATCAACCGATAAATGGCAATAATAAACGCATCAGTGATAACAACGACTACAGTCTGGCCGATCCTATCTCATAGGCTCTAAATGATGCATAGGAACCGAAATGATTATTATTATTATTATTATTATTATTATTATTATTATTATTATTATTATTATTATTATTTTTTTTTTTTTTTTTTTGCAAAATTCCCTCCGTGATCTTCTTACGTGCTAAACGTTGAGTCGTTTTTTCGCCTTTCTGTGAAGATGATAGAATGGCAACGACATACTCAACTAGATGTAGAGTTGTGTTTTCTGAGAAATTGGGCGGAAGTTTGGAGGGATATTTTTGCAACGGTGCTTCCGGTTCTACTTTGTTTTGAAATAGCCATTGGCCACGACCACCTCACAATTCGCAAATGATCATTCTTGAAAGTGAGCAATACGGCGAACACCACTGATGAAGCCGTTCATCGCCAAAATAATTTGTGGCATCTACGGCCCGATTAGAAGTTACAAGGATACCATCGATATAAATGTGATAATGCATTGTCGGTTGATTATGGAGGTTCAATGATTCCTAATTTATTCATCTTCACTACTCTTAACTTCCCCCTCTTCATTTTTTATAATGCTGCTACACGACTCTGATGCTTGGTGGAGTAGTTTTTCAGCCACTGACCCTAATAACGCTGCGCAACATAGAGTGACACATGTCGTGCTGTCGAACAGATCTTCCAGAAAACTATTGCCACTAAAAAACAACAACAAAATAACCAAAAAACACCTAAATGCCATTCACTCAAAGGGTTATCAGAAAACTCGAACTGCTTGTTCAAAAGATTTATATCAATTTGCCCATATCTACAACAGTTTATCAGCTACTTACCACATATTATAACACTATCTAAAAACAAGGCATAATACATGCCCGAAAAAAGGTTTCATTACCAGGTAACCCACCTTATAACTCCCTCAATTTTTCAAAATCGAAATTTACTTGCACCAGTTTATATTCGAAGTAATAGAATATCACGCTAAAAAACGAACATAGAGCAGATGTGACACATCGCTTTCGGAGGAGCTGGACCGCGTTGTGGATGCATCTCCTCGAATGGCACACTCAGCACATCTTTATTAACCGATGCCGGCAATGCGAATTGCTGTGCGTTTATAGCTAGCGCAGCATCGGCTAATACCGCAAGCGGATCTTGACTGCCTTCCATACGTTCAAATACACCCACAATTGCTGCATCATTACGACCCGCTTCGGTCAACAGTGCTCCTTCTTCCTCCTATAGAAATCAACAACTACAACACATCCTAACCACAAAAATTTAATCATGTGCCAAAAAAGACTTCAAATATAAAAGTCATCACCACATCCGATTTTAACTATACGAGTGAAATAGCATGTGCAACTACAAAGCCTTCTGGCGATTTAGCGGAGAATGTGGTTGAAAACGTAGAATGCAAGAAATAATGTTGAAAATTGCGCGGTTCGAAAGATGCGGCAATGTAAACATAAAAAATATTTAGGCCCTCTCTCGAGGCTTCCCACCCCCCCCCCCCCCCTCTAGTTCTACGCTCAGATAAGTGACCTCAATGCATGATTCAGGATGGGAAAGGACTTTGAGAGATATGGCAAAAGCTTGACCCTCATATATTATAAATCGAGTAGGATACTTTAAAAATGCCTGTAACATCAATTTTCTTCCCTTTTTAGGCCCCATTCCGGGCCAGATAAACCACGACTCGATCGTCATTGATGTGTGCTCGGACACAAAATTACTGCTATAAAACATCAAGGTGAATAAATTAGACAATTGGATTATATTAGCTCATGCCCTTCCTCATCGTTTACTTTTTTTTCTTCACTGAAGCATACGTACTTTGTAAAGTGAACAATTAAAGCCAACAACCTACCTCTCCCCTTTTAGGGGAACGAAAGGCATAAAATGTGAGAAAAACGAAGAAACAGAGTATACATACCGTAAGCGTTCTAATGGCTTTTTTTGTTCCTTTGATATTCATATCATTATTAGCGATTGCATGAGTGCAACGATTGCATAGCCATTTGCCTGTGGGGATTGTGCTACGCTCGATGGGTGGCTCATGACACATCAAGTGAAACGATGATGGACACCGATCACAACATAATAGCTCACCTCCTTCCTAAAAATCGATTCGTTTTATTTCAGTTCGTTTTTGTTTCGACTTACTGATCACATTTATTCTTTTATTCTTTTTTTCTTTAGTGAACGCTGAATCGTAGTTAGCTTCGAAAGCTTTCAACCTCCCACTACCGTTCCACCACCATATTGCTTATCTCACGAGAAAGATAGAAAAATCCTTTTAAATTTATAAGTAAAACAAAAGAAATTTGCCAATATTTGCTGAGCGGTACGTTATTTCTTATAAATATTCCATGGTTTCAAGAGGAAAAGCAATGTACGCGATTGGCATCGCCAATAAACACAACACATTAGCAATTATCAATCGCAATAACAATTGCTTAAAGCTTTCTTATCTAGCTTAATCTCATTCAGTTCAAGTTGGTTGTAATCTTAGCTGACTAACGCCACTCATTTGATGAACTATTTAGCGTTATTAAACTACAACTGCAACGCTACTTTAGTTTGCAGATAATTATTTGCTTTGTTTCACCTTTTTGCTCGATCGCTGATTATTGTATATAATAGCTCATATTTGTTTCATTGTATATTCCGCAAAACGTCGAAACTTCCCCCCTCCC
>JAARMF010000358.1:17020-41918 GCA_022844705.1 Toxascaris leonina | reverse complement strand
CCCCCCCCCCCCCCCCCCTCCCACTGAATTTCGAACCAGTACTGGGTTCGATATCCTACAACGCTTTATTCGATGTGTATGATACCTAACAGCATGAGTTCCTTTGCTGACATTTTTGTCTATCCAAAGATTCTGAACGTACTCGACCGGTACAAAAGACCAGCCAGAAGAGGCACCTTTATAATAGCTTTTTCTGGCAATCGGTTTTTGTTGCTATGACCGCGCACCAACAGTGCACAATTACTTAACCGTGAGTTTATTTGTGCTTATATACTTTATTTACAATAAAGCGTTTCAGGCCGTATATAAGAAAAGGGTCAATGTGATGATTGTTCAGAAATATACGTCTAAATTCTAAATTGGCTCGTAGCCATAAGTGCTTTTAAAAAATAACTGGTGAAGAAATCGGGAGAGGGGGATTGCCTGCGAAGGGACTTTAAATATTTTGTCTTTTTATGTGAGCTTCTCTTCAAAACAATATTCAGTCGAACAAAAAATGATTATCATAATCCGTTTTTTTTTATCGTTTTTTAAAATTACTTCTTTGTTTTTCAATGTTTTTTTTTCTCAGGTACGACAGAAGACTATGAACGAGCCATAAAGGCTACACGTGACGCGTATGAATTTTGGGCAGATATTCCGGCTCCACGACGTGGTCAAATCGTAAGGCAAATTGGTGATGCATTACGAGGGCAACAAGAGAATCTTGGAAAGCTGGTATATTGGCTACTCGCTTGCATAAAAGCAGACTGCTTTGAAAATATTTTCCAGCATATATTCTTTTCTGCTATCACCCTTTATCTACCACTTAATTTTACGCAATATTTGAAAGAGGAGAATGTAGCTGACAGCTAGCCACTATTATCACATCCCGAAATGAGCTACCTTAGTGAGTGTCCGAGACAGATGGGGTCTTCAACTAAAAGCCTAAGAAAGTAGGTGGCTGATGTATGTAATGGTTTGTAAGACAACATCGATTCATGTTCATAAAATTGTTTTGCGCTATAAACAGTTAATATAGTCGAAGTACTCGTAGGCGATAAGCGCTATGCGAATGAAAACTATGACGAAGAATAAGAGAGGAATTTTTTATGCGTGAAGATTAACGTTATTTTTATTATTTTTATTTTTATTGTAATGAATTTTTGAACATTCTTTTGAGAAATTCTCAAAATATTTCACTTTCCATTAGCCTATTTGATTGTTTTCTATGCTTGCGCTTTTTTTTTTAAATGCAGTGTATGGCGACATGATTCGTATAGGATGTGGACAGTGGACTAGAACACATTTTGATCAGATAACACGATAATCATTCTTGAGTTGTGCAGAAATCGCCTAACGATTGTTTTTCTCAATGAAGCTATTTTTAAGCGAATTTTAAGCACTTTTTGAGTTCTATCATGTATACACATATACGATTTATATCACCTAAACGAGGAATACTTCTTAAATAACAACAGTCCAAAAAGTAATGCTGCAAAAATTCAACTAATGAGTGGATGAACATATCGTCGGATCGGCCATTTGCGCCAAATGCAGTTTAACTGTGATAATTTATTATGCGTACTTACAGTCAAAGACGACATGGATTGTCGAAGCTTCAATTCATTTTTGCTATTTCTTTCGCATAATATCATTTTAAAATAGGTATCTCTGGAAATGGGAAAGATTATAGCAGAAGGTATAGGCGAAGTTCAAGAATACATTGATATATGTGACTATGCTGTTGGTCTATCGCGATGTTTCGCTGGTCAAATTTTGCCATCAGAAAGGCCTGGTCATGCTCTATTAGAGCAATGGAATCCGCTTGGTATGTCGAATATATGAAAGCATTCTTCATTGTTTATCTTTTGTAGAAAGGAAATATTTCAGAGGCGCCCTTACTTTAGGGGGCAAGATGATATGGTTCTAGTGCCCATTTTCTCAGAACTAGTTCTAGTGCATTAAGAACATAATTGTATGTTTTTCTAAATCGAAACCTACTTCACAGGCCTCTCGCTATATCTATTTATGTATTTAAAAGAATATGAGAAAAGCGATGGAGGTTTTTTAGTGGGCATGAAATGAATGATTATCGGTGATAAGCTCGAAGTGCTATCCATGATCGATGATTTTTCCATCTCTTCGAGAAAAGTTTTAGCGACTTGCGAGACTTTTAGCAGTTGTGGGTGTTTAGGAGACTTTAGGAACCTATAATACTAAGGGAACCTCGTTGAAATATATTAGCCATGTTTGCAGGAGTTGTGGGTGTTATCTCGGCATTCAATTTTCCATGCGCGGTGTATGGTTGGAATAATGCAATAGCGTTGGTATGCGGTAATGCGGTATTGTGGAAACCGGCACCGAGTACACCACTTACAGCGATTGCGATTACGAAGCTTATCGAGAAGGTTTGCTGTTTTATTGTTCTTAAGTATATTTCCACTCTTCGACTTTTTTGTCAATTTTAAAGGGAGTGTAGTCAGGAGAATAGGAGACGATTGCCATATTGAGATGACAGTCCGATGCTGTGTTAACTGAGCCCTTACTTTATCTTGTACTCTGCAGTCAGTAAAACGCCCACTTCCTCCTACTCCTTTAGGAGAGGATCACTGTGAGCCTAGGAGCTATTCTGAGAGTTCGGCACACTAGGTAAAGTTTCAAAAGGTGGGGGATGGGGGAGTCAATGAGCAAATATTCAGGTCTCCTAGAGTGAGTGATATTATTGAGTTCGATGCGTTCTGAAATTATATTTAAGGTCTTGAAAGTAAACAACATTCCCGGTGGACTGTGTTCGCTGGTTACCGGTGACGCAAATGTCGGTCAGTCGCTGGTCAAGGATAAGAGGGTCAATCTGGTTTCGTTCACAGGCTCGACAGCTGTTGGAAAGATTATTGGGCAACAAGTGCAGGCTCGCTTCGGAAAGGTAACACTCATCTATGTGATGCACGAAGAGAGAGAGAGCAAAATGACATAAAAAGTATAACAAGAAAAAAGAGCGAACATTATGTGAAGTCATTTGGGAGGATTTAAGAGGAGTGGTAAAACATAGTCTATTATACCTATGAAGAGGATATAACCGACAGTTTTCTCCCTCAAAATTGCGCTGTGTTCTCTGCCAGTAAAAATCCCACCCTTTCTCTTTGGGAGAGGTTCTCTGTAAACCTAAGAGCTATTCTGACAATTCGATCTTCTAGAAAAAGAAGAGTGAGGTATTAAATATTTAGTTTTTACTCGAACTGGGTGGAAACAATGCGATAATTGTGAATGAAGATGCCGACTTGGATATGGTTGTGCCGGCAACTGTGTTCGCCGCTGTTGGAACTGCTGGACAACGATGTACAACTACTCGTCGGATTATTGTTCATGAGAAAGTAAGAATATTTCTTTTTGGGGGTGCGCTGTATCGCTTTGAATTTGAGCATCTTTTGATTTCAACTTAGCTTATTGTTTGAGAGATTGCTAGAACTTCCACGCTAATAGCTAATAGCTGCGATCAATTTAACACTGAATAAAGCTGATTGGGGTTGAGGAATTGAAGTATCGATGTATGGATGGACATCATAAGCGTTTCGATGCAGGTATACGATGATTTACTGAAGAGGCTGAAGAAAGCATACTCGCAGTTGGAATCACGCATCGGCGATCCGCTGAATTCTAATACGCTCATTGGGCCTATGCATAGCCAGCAGGCCGTTATGCAATATAAAGCAGCAATCGCTGAGGCTATCGTACAGGTACAAAGTTGAATTTGTTGCCACATTATTCCAGACTGAATTGCTTTTGTTTTGAAAGACTATTGTTTTCAATTCCATTAAGTTAAAGCTTCGTCACAATATACTCCTAAAGGGATGGAAAATTCTTGCTCTTTTTATTTTTTATTCTTGAATTGTCTCATAGTAGTTTAGTTTAAATGGGATATTTTGTAATGATATGAACTTTCTTGATTAATAGGACTATGAGGCATCCGGCACTTCAGGATCACCTACCCGGTCGACCGACGATCCGTCGGATCGCCATGGATTGGCGCCGATCTTTCGAAGTTCCCTTTATTTTTTTGTCACGTTTTAGAAAATGTAGTAAAAAATGTGTTCATTGCTGGCAAGAAATTTCAACCGTAGAAGTAATATTAAAATAGTAAACAACACTATGAAAAAAATAAACGTTATTTCAGGGCGGTAAAGTGGAATTTGGTGGCAGAGTGTTGGAGGATAGGAAGGGCAATTATGTGATGCCAACAATAATAACAGGCCTTAAGCATAATGCAGAAGTGGTTCAGAGAGAAACATTCGCACCAATTCTCTACGTTCTTAAGGTCAGTAATAAGTATAATCGACATTTTCGTTATATAATAAAGTTTTTTTTGAAGCGCTTGATTCGATTCGATGCGCTTGTGTTTTCGCCAATCATATCTCGATATGCGATCACTTTCTAACGTACTCTCATTTATAGGGAAGGCATTATAACTATATTGCTTCCTTGGTGTTGTAGTTTTTTTTTAATCTTGAGGAAGTGAAGATTTCTGTAGTTCCCCCCCCCNCCCCCCCCCCCCCCCCCCACCCCCTTCCTCCCGCACCCTTCCCCCGACTGCCCACTTTCCTCTTCCTTTACCACCACTTCAGCTTTATTTCACTTTATGCATCAAACTACTTTGCGCAATGAGATTTCGTTGTAATAGTTGGGTTCAAACTAGAGGAATAGAAATTTTGAAATACGTCAGGTCAGAGATATCTTAGTATATTGTTTTGGAAGGATTATTTGAAATTAAGTGGTTTTTTAGAGTTTTTTCCATCATTCATAAACCTACCATCTTTTGAAGTTATCCTGTGCTTTTCTAGTGTGGTGATTTTGATAGGAGTCTTTGCTATGTTAGTGTTTAATTGCATCACACCCCCGTAAAGAGACGTTGAATATGTAGTGATGCTAATGGATTTTAAAGTATTCAGAATAGCGCCTCATTATGATTCGTTCCCATTCTTCTTCATCTTTGCTTCGATGAGTTTTCTTTCAGCCATCTTCTACGAAAGTTGTTTGAAGAATAATTGATGTGATTGATATTTGAGCAGCAGCTAATTTTAGGTTGCTGGATTGGATGAGGCGATTAAAGTCAATAATGATGTGTCGCAGGGATTGTCAAGTTCGCTATTTACGCGTGATATGCGTAATGTTTTCAAATGGATTGGGTAGGTTATAGGTTGTTCTGTTATGGGTTGACAAAAATATGAGCCGTGTAACCACGGATGATATTTGCGGCCTTATTTGGATTTTCTGCTTTTTATTTTGTTTAGCTGTTGTACGATTCTGGAAAAGATTCAATATTTGTGTTTTTTTCTCAGCCTCATTTCATTTATCAGGGACAATGATTGGAGAATGGCTATATGCCCCATTCCCTCCCCCCCTCGTCCCCCAATCCCGTCTCTCCTATTAAAGTTTTGAAAGTGTGCAGAGAACGTAGGGATGATCAACCGCAAGAAGTAAAAACAAGTTCGTAGAGGTGGTACTGTTCCAACATGCTTGAAACCTTTCGGCCATTTTGAATTTTTAGCTATGCCACTGATTATGCATCAACTCATCCTGTGAGGTTTTGCCAGATTTTTTTCTCTGAGGTTCATGATTACGTCGTCAGTTTTTATCTGGAGTAATGCAATTTTGCAAATTTTCTGCAAAATTAGAGCTAGAAACTGTGCTAGCAGAGCTGGTACGATGTGGGCGCTAGAAATTATACTTATCAAAGCAGCTGATATTTTTTAAATGTTTATTATTTGAACAATTGTTTTCTGTTATATTATTTTATTATTTATTTATTACCGTCATCTATGTATTGTTTTATTTCTCAATTTATTTGAAAACAATTGAATAAAGAGGAGCAACAATATTTATTTTAAGCGATCCGACGACTCGTTTTGCTGAATGTGAAATACGATTCAACCGATGTAAATTCAGTAAATTATGTTTATTTTGGTTGATGCAAAATTACGACATTTTATAACCAATGAGCGAAGAAAAAACGACGAATGCTAGTCTTCTGCAAATATAGGGTGCAATAAAAGGTGCATTCTGAAGGGATCGAAGAAAATATAAGAAGCGTTATGAGACAATATAGAGATGAAAATATTTCGGCCTTGTGTGCTTATATCTTCGAACAATGCGACTCAACCGATCGCAAAGTGCATGCCAATTTTTCAGCATATCTATACATTCGTAACTTTTTAAAATACTGTCTGCATCAATGTCATTATTCACCGAATTTCATAGCTCCGTCTTTAGTGATTTTGGGGCTGAAACTAGCGAACGGACGGACACAGAATCGCTGCAATGCACTTTACAAGTGTGAATATGCAAAGAATATAAAGAACGGAAAAGCCGATTCGGCTGTGAAATATGGGATGATCACATGATGTTTCTTTTCTAGCCCGAAGGGAAGTGACTGTGGCATCGTGAACGTTAATATTCCGACATCGGGCGCCGAGATCGGCGGTGCATTTGGAGGTGAGAAGGAGACAGGTGGAGGACGGGAGTCTGGCTCCGACTCTTGGAAGCAGTATATGAGGCGCTCGACGTGCACAATTAACTACAGTGACGCCCTTCCCTTGGCTCAGGGAATCAAGTTCGAATGAGCTTAAGTATAGTTCGGACTTGTCAAGCCAATTTCTTGCCATATTTGATATATTCGTATGTCGTAAAGGTATCCATCGTATTTGTCTGAGTTATCGAGCATATTGGCTCTTTGTTAGTAAAAGCGTTTTTACATGACAATGTTCTTCAGGGTTCAAAAGGTTTCACTTTCAGATAAGTTTTTACCTCATTTTTGTTCACTGTCTTTACATATATTGTTCTTAAGGACTGTTTCATGTCGCATCTTAATTATTTTGATTTTTGTGCATATTATTTATATTTGTGCTATATGTGAAGGTGCCTGTTTTCGAACTGGTGGGATTGAGTGTATCGCATCTTTTGATCATTATTAAATCCACATTTTTCAATGCTGCAACATATTACGATTGATGCGGGATTGGCATCAAATGCGGCTTTGGTTTCAAAAGAACCGAAACGGAAGCAGGTGTTTTTTATCGTTGATCGTGTAGAGGTGGGTTAAATCATTGGGCTAACATATCGATTGGGTTGGAGCTGATGGCTCAGTAAGGGTGGTGTTCAAAATAGCAGCGCTGACTTGTTTGCATGTACGTAACACAATAAAGTATATAGATGATAGTGGTCATTTTTTCTGATATGGATTTGTTGCTTTCAGTCGTTGTCGATGGCGATGACGTTGCATAGAAAGTGAGAAATGAGGTAACTCTTCAATAAAAATCCAAAAGTTTTATCGTTTTATTTACTGCTTTTAGCTTGTTTACTAGCGTACAGCGTATACACCAATGCTTTCTGAACCGATTTTGCCTATAGTCCAGTATTCGAGCAAGCTTGTGCATTGAGCTCGGGAATGCTGAGATTTCATCCCTCACCATCGTCGATTCATTGGTTTCCTTATCCATTTCCCACATTGTTTTGTTGAAGTTTTTTGCATGGATCTATTTCTTCCGGATCTATCTTTTTGCACTGAAAGGAGGGGTGAAAGGGAAGAGGGGAATTTCGTCAGTGGGACTAAATGCGTTGTGTTGGTTGTTTTTGACGTTTCCGGTAGGCGCTGGGCGCAATCGAGAGGTGGGGATTTTCTGCTGAGATTCTGAAATTGTTTGGAAGGTTCTCGAGGATGTTGAACGTGAATAGCAATCAATGACAGCGAGGATGTCTATGACCCCGAACTCTCAAACACAGTCCGTCCATCAGGTCTTGTGAATGCATCTCTTTAGGAGTTCTCTAAAAGGTGAAGGAAGGGGTTTATTTTATTTTCGATTGTATTTACTTCTAAATTGTAATAGGGGGTTATTTCAACGAAGATTTTCCGCATTTTTCGAAGACATGGTGTGGAAATAGGCGTGAATAGACAATGTTGCTTCCCGTTTCAAAAATTGACCACAGAGTTTAGATCTAATTTCTCTGGGACCGCATGAGTGTTACTTATGGCGCTTCATTGTGGAAGTACTCTCAACAAAGAATAAAACTCTTATTAACACATTTCGGTCCACAAACTCACAAATACTATCTGATAAAACATAAGACCGGAGTTTTAAGCCTCAGCCTTCCTTCGTCGCAAATCCCGAGGCTCGAATGCCGAAGTAGATGAAGGATTTGTGGATCGACGGAACACTTCAGGGTAATGACCATTTTGGTACTGAATGACGAGGTCGGTGATGGCATTATATAAGCATAGATATTCTATGAAGGATGTTGAGGCTACGACCAGATTCCCAGAAAATAGTTATTTCCCTTCTGCTGACAATATAATTCTATAGGGTTTAGAGAGTGGAGAAGTCTTGTGCAATCGACGCCAACAATAGGTGTATTTCACTTGAGATGCACGAGGAGACATGTGTCCAGTACTAATTCAAACATCGCATTATATGGTGCTTATTTGAAAGCTGAGTTTCAGAAGTGAAAGGGTATCGTCGTCCGACTCTCGAATATACACGAAACGATGACAATATCAGCGTATGGTAGTTGGCAAAGTGATATTGACGCGGATCTTATCGTTAGTGGGAATTGTAAAACAATTTGTGAGCTGCAAGCAAACGATGGCAAGTTTTAAGTGGCTACTTGATTCGCTTGACTCGAAGAAGAAATCTTTCGATTCGAGCGCAGTGGTCTTGTCTCATTTTTAACTCTTTGAAGCAAATCACTCTGTATGTGTGGTATATGGCTCCTCATTTGCATAACGACTGCAGTCAGCAGCTATGTAGTGATCTGGTCCCACTAGTCAACTCTTTGCATAGATCACTTGTAGATGCATAGCCTTTTTTTTGCAGACATTTGAGGAGAGGAGGGGGAGTATAAGTAAGGTGCAAAATTACGATGTTAAACGTTAGACAGCCATTCGTTACCGCTATAGAGATAAAATGAAAAAGCACCTATAATTGTTGTTTGGATATTATTACACTTTTAAGAAACGGGTAGAGCTTCAATATATTCTAAAACGTTTGAAAAAGCTCTTTCCAAAAGATTATTCAGATGAGAGATTAATGGATAGGACATATGTGAAGCATTAATTCTTTTTATGTACGTTTTTTTTCTCAACCTTTTTGGATTTGATCGCTGTTTTGTAGAATCGGTGTTCTGGATAGAACAGTTGTTCCCAGACGGCCGTCGATGTATTTTCGAATGCAAATATGGAGGTGTTCCAGTGCAGTGGACACCACCTCATATGAGCGTTCGCAATGCAGGTAAATTTTTTTTGCCCACTTCCACTGTTGCAAGACTGGCATTAGGAGTCCTTTCTTGCAAGCAAACATACTTTTCAAACGACAAGTGAATATTTGCGGTGCCTAACGGTTGTGGAATGCTAGTCGTTGGAAATATCTCTTGGGAATAACACTACCTTCGGAATACCTTAGGAATACCTCTACAGTGCTCTCAAAAGTGAATGCTGATTGTGTGCAGGGGATGTGAAGCCTTTCAAGTGAAAGTATGCCAGTAGAGCTTTGCTAGGCAGCTTGTCTGCCCTGTTAGCACTGATGCAGCTTGTCTGCCCTGTTAGCACTGATGCAGCTTACTCTGAGCTTTGATTTTCCATTAATACAGCAAAGTTCTTTATATCCACTATATATATTCCCACAATCAATGTCATTGTCTCCGTCAATGTGTTCACTTCTTGAGCACTTTGTCAAAATATCCGAATTGATCCGTGTGTCACAGTTAGCTCAGGTGGGCAATTACCACACACAGGTGGACATTGTGGTAGCTGCAAGCAAATCGTTGCAGTACATGAGTATGGTGGTGGTTCGTTTATTGTTGTCAATCGGTCAGTGTTTTTTGTAACGACGACGGGTATATACAAGCAGCGATCGGTTGATTCGGCGCCGGAACTTATTTTCGAGGGTGGTTCATTGCGTCGTTTCGCCGATCTCTTCTATAGTGGAGTTTGTTTTTCAATCCGTTCGTTACTGTGTGATGCGCGCTTTCACTATGTAACCTTCTAGGAAATGAACACCCTCAATATTTTATGATCATTCAGCTGAATTGCTTCTTGTCAACTACTTTACTGAAAAAGTCCTTTCGAGCGATTAGTAATTGATTTTCTACGAAGTGGCGCATTTTCTAGCACTTTCGTAGCAGTGAGCTTGTCGAATAAGTGAGAAAAGTCGTTGAAAATATTTGTAAATATAATACTTTCAGAAGTAGTTGATTTAACTTGAAAAATCTTTTAAGATATTGTATTGGAATTTACTTTCAGATTAACATAGATTCACCTAAATATATTCATAGATTCAAATTGTTTGAGTGTTTTCGACGATAAGAAAGATTTGTCAAAGTGTTTAGATGGTTTATAAAAGTATATAGTTGCGCGCATATTCATCCATCTAATGATTGTGCTTCCCACTTTTGCATTCTGCATTAAAATAAGAGCTTTAGGGTAATTTGTTTGTCGTTGAAGAGGTGCATTCAAACGACACTCGCCTACCTCAGAATCGCATTTCGCGGATCTCGCCTTCTGGAGAGGTGGAATGCTTTGTAAGCTTTTTCACACTTATTTTGTTCTTTAATCGGAAAATTTTGAATGAAAAGGTTGAAAAGGTTGCTCAGGTCGAAGATTGTTTGAGTCGACAGTGAAGCTCGAAATATGCAGAGTAGGAGTTGTTTATTGTTAGATAATACTGTTTCAGGTTCTTTTAGCCTACGACTTAATCTTGCCTTTTTCTATCCTCAGCCTTTCTTAGCCTCACCTTCTATTACCGAACCCTACATTAGTCATTTTAAGAGGCTAGTAGAGTACAAGGAAACAAATTGCTTTACCTTTTGGCAGCGTTCATTATTTTAGGTTTCCGGTGCGGATTTCTATGCATGGCCACACGTTAGTCCAGATGGAAAGTACTTCTCTTGGATGCAATGGAATCTGCCTTCTATGGTACCGAGGATACGTCATTCATGTTTTTTCTTAGTGACTTTTTTCTATATAGATTGAGCAACCACTGTTCTTTAACTAGTTGATTATTAGGTTTATAACTAGTTAATTATTAAGTTTATATGTTGAAGTTCCAGTAGCGAACTGGAGACCTTACTTTAATGTATACACNNNTGTCTCTTCATATCGCATCCACTTCCGCTTAGGTGAAGTTGCAAAGTCGCGTGAGAGTTAGGATTTAGACTCATTTCCTCCTCGATTTATTATTGTTGCGCTTAAGAGGCGGCCACTGCAGTCGTTCTGATTATGGAGGTGGTCGGTATGGCTCAAGTGTAAGATTCTGGTCGGAGCTCCTTCACGACTGACCACGCAGTAGCAAATCCATAACGATGAATGCACTGAAGATCACATATTGTAAAATAGCTGTTTTGGTGGAGTTGTTTTGAGACTACATTTAATTCAACTAGCACTTCCATACGGATCGATTCGTATGAGTTTAGTTTCAGCAGGTGAACATATTGCACACGTATTGAAAGACACTAACACGCACGTATTATGCAACGTTTTAAGGCAAATATATTGTTGTTGTTGTTTTTTGTATCAAAGAAGAACCAGAATATTTCCAATTTTAAGCGCAAAATAATAACAAGAATTAGCGACATTTTTGCTGTTGATTTGAGCATATTAGTATCAATCTACGAAGTGTTCTTTCCTCGCATCGATAAAAGAGTAACTTGAGTCGTTAATTATTGCAATAATTTTATATTTGATTATTGTGATCTAAAATTATATGAACGCCTTATAGTTAGTGCTGCATTTGTCCGTTAATGACTAGGATATGGAAATGATGTGCGGCGGGTTCGAATGCACCATCAGCATAAGGGAATGTAAATAAGTGTAGTTGTGTAGATATAGGCATTACTTACTTACTATGAAAGTTGGTGCTTGTCACTTTTATCCTCCCATTACGCGATGGATTTATGTATTAGCCGAGGGTTAACCAGCTAAATTGCAGTTTTGAATGCAAGCTTACGATGTAGGGATTTTGCATCTAGAAGAAGCCCACAGAAGTATTGGATGACTTTTGTTAGCAATTCGTTTCATATATTTAAGCCGTGGGATGAGACGAGTATTAGAGTGGCGCAATTATTTGCGGATGGAACGCTTGGTGAACCAATGATGGAACTCTCCAGCGAAGGTGTTAACTTCCATGCCCCCGAATGGGATCCGGAATCTCGATTACACGTGATCAGTGATCAGACGAATTGGTGGAATATATACACGGTATTGTGCACCTCATTCTGCCTTTATTTTTTTTTTCGGTCACTTAGACGCTGTGTTTACTGAAGTGTGTAATGTTTTTATATGGCTATGCTTCACGAGGAAGGTTGTCACAAGACATTCAATATAGCTTTACCTGAAAATATGAAAGTTGGAAGAAGAGTTGATCGTGTGATGGGTGTTAGAAGTGGAAAAGAAATGATAGCGCAGTTGGTGCTTTGAGCAGCTATGTAATCCTTGTCGAGAGGTATTTGACGTTGCCACTCATCGCGTTTAATCAAAAGAATCAGAGAGGAGAGGAGAAGGACACAAAAGAGGAAACGGAAATAACGCATATATCTCAGCGAATTTCAGTTGATTGTTGAATATATACGGCCACTCTAATAAGACATTAACCGTGTATTTACATGGCTTCGCTTGTCGGATGTGTTGCGTTATGTACGCACTAGAAATGATGGTACTCAAGCAAAGGAGTAATAAGCGATGAAAGCATTCACATTAGCTTGGTGATGAAGTATTTGCACAATGGAGCGTGATGATCGTCGGATCGCCCTCTTTGTGGACAGTGTTTTCAACTTTAGTGCTGAATCGAACGTTTGAGACAATAAATATTTCAAAATATTAAAAATTGTTTGCCGCACTTCTTGTAGGTTGACATTGAGAAGGGACAGCTTGGAGAGAATGTATTTTGCATCAATGCAGAAATCGGCGTACCACAGTGGCAATTCGCCGACCGTCAATATGCGACAAATCAAAATGGTGACTCAGATTTTGTTATTTGTGCAATGACGCAGATTTGCAATCCGTAGCATGTAGATTTGCTCTTTGTAATGTTTATTTATTTATTTATTTATTTATTGCTTTATTGCTCAATTTGCTTTACATTTATTTATAATATTTGATCTTCGGCTAGTGGAGTATTCTGATTTCAGCAAAATTCACCACTCCGTCCGCAATCACAAGAGGTTCCTGAAATTGGGATGGATATAGCCCAGAACTTTGCAGTTCGGTGCAATACCTGTGTGCATGTGTGTGTGTGCGTGTGTCTGTCTGTCTGTCTGTCTGTGAGTGGTACCATCAAACATAGCTGGAGAAGGCAAATCGTATTGTTAGCATTTTCTCAGCGATTGTTGCTTAAGTTCCGGGTGAACCGGAGCGCAAAATTTCCGAGGACATGTGATGCGTCGATCTCTTTCAACAGCTAGTGCGTGTGAATATGGATCAAAAAGTCAGCTGTGGTAGTGAGATTGTGATCGACGAATATATTATGCTAATCGTACAATGCATTGCAGGTATACTAATGAATGTATCCGGGAAGCTATATTTTAAATGGTGGAATGGAAAGGTTGATCGTATAGAAACACCGCTATATACACAGTTCAGATGTCTTGCGTTGAACACACACAACGTTGCTTATTGCATTGCTTCAGGCCCTACGAGATCATCTTCGGTGATTCGTATTGATGTCGAGAGCAAACAAGTAATTCGCTTGGATTTATTCCCCTCAGAGATTATATATATTGAGTGTGCGTGTATGTATTGAAGTATATCGCAAATCAACTCATATATGCCCATATATTCGTGTAAGATGATGCTTCACCTTATTGGGTTTGAAAAAACTTTTAAGGTTAACTTGTTAATTTTACAAGAGGGATAAGTACATTAAAATTCATTGCATGGGAATTGTGACATGGAACCTTTCTTTGGTATTGTTGGTGTTTTTTTCTATGAGATGTGGCCTCATTTAAGAGCGGGATATCATCAAATTCTACATCATCTAGCAATTAAGAAAAGGAAACTGTGATTGGAGTTTTTACGCCATTGAAAGTTTCGAGACCAATCAATCAGTTGGATCATGAGGAGTTTTTTTCCTGATATGTTTTGTAAGTGATTACAGATAACGATTGTAAAGGAATCAAGAGACGCAACGCAGATCGATAGTCTAGATATTTCTGTACCCGAGCTAATCGAGTTCCCTTCTGAAGGCTACACTGTCAACGGCTGGTTTTATCCACCTTTTGTGAGTTTGCATTTTTTTGAAATGAAGGACGATTATTTACAAACAGGCTGAATATTGATCAAACTTTTTTTATTGTAAGAGTTGGGACTTTATCAGTATTATTTCCAAATCGAAAAATTAGAAAACAAGCTCGAATTATTGAGCTGTTCATTGTGAATTTCTAGAGGAAGGAACTATCATGAGGTGTTAGTTTCCGCAGGTTTAGAAGGAAGCCTGTCTCGTTCCTCGTAAATTTCAACTGTTTACTGAAAAAAAAAAAACTTTGGAGATCTTGAAATTTCCCGTTTTGTTTTATAATTCATAGTAAGTAAGATGAAAACATTAATGAACAAGTATCGTGTGAACATATAGGTGTTTTTTTATGCATCAAAGATGTTTAATTCCACTGCCTATATGGACGGAATTAAATGGACAGCTCGTTAAGGCAATGCTTATCGAGCAGGTCTTGTGGGATATAGCGATCTACCGTTTCTAAGTTCCCTTCTCAATCTGTTCTTCTTAAATCTTTCGAACAGAAGCAACAGCAATGAGTTCCAATTGAGAATTAAATTGCTTATATTTGGTGTTGTTACTGAAATACCAGAAAGCTATCAATTTGACTTGCCCAATGTTTGAATCGTTAGGTGAAATATTATGATTGATGGCGTTGATGAGCAATCGTGCCGTGTGTTTGACTTGTTTTATCAGTATTACAATAGTTCGATCGCGATTTTTGGGATTCATTGGTCATGAAACATCGCACAACAGATTCGTAACATATTGGCATAACAAACGATATGTGTATTGCATCTTTTCTATTTAGTCGCGTTCGTTTATGGCACCGGAAGGTACGTTACCACCAGTAGTTTTGATGGCACATGGTGGGCCAACGGCCAACACAACTAACTCACTCGATATGAAGCAGCAGTATTTTACGTCGAGGGGTTTTGCCGTTTTTGATGTTAACTATCGTGGCTCAACAGGTTTGTTCTGAAGTGAAGTTTTTTATTGGCAATTTTTCGATGCGGCGCTCAGCCAGTCACATCTAATCTGATATTATAATGGACACAATCTTCACCTATTTGCTTTTTACCCTATACCGAAAGTGGGAAAAGATTTGAAGTGTTATGAGTCGAAACAATCACAACTTAACTTTAACGTTAACGTGCAGCGAATAAGCGACCAACCTTCCGAAAGAGATGCAAGAGATACTTTGTTATTCGACGAAATTTCATCCCGACGTCCATTTTAGGTTCTTTTTTTTTCTTTGTGTTAATATAATTTTCAAAATATTTCTCTCATTTTGGCAAAAACTGAACCGTCACCAATGAGGGTAAGGATATGATACAGCGATCTGCTTTTGCCGACTCCAACGAGTGTGCCAACAAGTGCCAACATTCGCACTGGCAGCTACAAGTTATGAAGACAAAAAAGGAAATTGATGCTCAGACACCTCTCTAAACCATTGATTTAGTCGACCAAATTGTCGACTTCATTTTCGGCCCGTAAACTTGGTGCATATTTGTTATTAAGAATTGCTCACCGTTAATAAGGCTATATGTTTGATCGTACTTTGGCCTAATATTGCTAGGAACCTCACCAGTAATAAACAGTATTTAATCGATGTCGATGCCTTAATGTTAAAGGTTTCGGCACGAAATACAGAAATTTATTGCGGAGTCAATGGGGCGTAGTGGATCGTGATGATATGATCAACGCAGCGAAATATCTCATAAACAGTCGGCGTGTTGATGCGAGGCATGTGTGTATAATGGGCAGTTCTGCGGGTGGTTATTTGCTTCTTTCAACTGTTCTACATTCGGATGTCATCAAAGCTGCCGCATCGCTTTATGGCGTTACCGATTTAATTGGGCTGTGTAAGGTTTGTGCTTCATGTTTTTCATTTTGCATGTGTCAGCTGGCAGCTGCATATTTACATGGGAGGGGGAAGGGGGGGGGGGGAGGCAAATTAGCATCGAACTCAGTGGCGCTGACTTGCCTTTTTTCTATTGTTTTTGTGAGTGAAATTTTGGTTTGGCTATACTGTGACGATGCCTTGACAACTGGAACAATGAGAAAGGTGTCTCAGCATATTTGGTCCGGACTTTGATGTTTTGGTTTGCAAGACGGTGGTTACCGATTCAAATACCTCAGAGCGACCAGATCGCGAGGAAGCATTTACACATATTTGGGTGTTGTTAATTTTGCGGGAGAGATTGGAAACTACACTTTTGAAGCGTGAACAGTTACTTATTTTGTAGGACACGCATAAATTCGAATACGGTTATAATGAGCAACTTATTGGCAAATATCCAGAAGAGGCACATATATATGAAAGCAGATCTCCACTTCGAATGGCCGATAGCTTGCGTTGTCCGATTGCATTCTTTCACGGAGATGAAGATGCCGTTGTGCCACTTTCTCAAAGCATCTCGCTTCACGACGCTCTTAAAGCCAGAGGCATACCTACCATGTTGCTTATTTTCCCAGGTACTTTTGAATTTTTTGCTTCGTCGATAAAGGCAGAAAGCGTTGTTTTCTAAGAGCATGTGAGGAAAATCAATGTTTTCCAGCTCTTATTGAATGAAGATATAGTGTGGTCACGAATAAGGAGAGGTCCAGGCGCAATGAGTTCTCCACGTCCGAGAGCCACGGCTACTAAAAAGTCCTTAGCCTTAGCATTACAAAGGGAAGTAAAAATTTTCTTTCGGTTAACAGGATGCGTTGTTTTTAAGGAAATGGGAAGTTTCGGAACTCATTGACTTCTATGACTTTAAGTCGAAAGTGGAGAAAATTTTTCTTTTGAGGTGAGTAGGCTTTCATTCAAAATTTATGCGATACGTGGTTGTTATTGTGGGATGCGTTCAGGTGAAGGTCACGGTTTCCGTGGGATGACAGCAATCGAGGATTCTCTCATCGGATCCTACTATTTCTTCTGTCGTGTGCTTGGAATAGAGCCGTCGTTTGTAAATAAGGAGGTATATTTTCATACAATCCCTGTAGGCGCAAAAATTTGTAGCAGATGCCTGTTTAATTGTTTCGCGCATGAATCCAGCATTGGTGAAAGAATTCAAAGCGTGATTAGGACACTGAGGGGTTACATCATGCGTATAGTCCAGTATATGAGAGTTTAGAGAAAGAGAATGGATTATATTGAGCTAAAGATGGCACCAAAAATTTGCGAAAAACATTGCATATGCGATCAATTGCAGACCTTTGCTCAACTCTAAAGATATTGCGTACAAAAGCTCTACTGCATGACAAATTGCGCCGTNTATTGCGTACAAACGCTCTACCGCATGACAAATTGCGCCGGCTTCTTTTACACTATTTGAAACCACAAACTTCGGTGCAGTGATGGTTCTTGAGCAGCCCTGCCGGTTGTCATGAAAAAGGCAAATTCACAATTTTGGACCGTATACGACAATATCATTCAATGCGCGCTAATGTTCAAAACTTGATGGCGAAACGTTCCTCGTAAGGAGTGATAAACTCTTAAGCCAAATGTCTAATATTTTGCGACATTTGCAGATGAAAATAGATAATTTAGTCGACAATAACTAATTGAATTATTCGGTGGAAAGATGGCGACGACATGGTGCAACAGATTCGCAGGTGATCCATCGCTGAAAATTTAGGTATTTCGAATGTCTTTTTGGGTTGTATAGGGATGCATTTGCTTAGGCATTGTGCGTTTTTTATTTGCATCTAAATCGTGCACAGTACATTCCTTTATCGAGGTGCTCGCCACCGTTAATAATATGTCCGTACAATAAAGTTTTAAATAGTTGTTATTCATTTGATAAGTACATCAGACAAAAAAATCATGTAATTCATTTCGGGCAATCATTTCGGAACCTTAAATCTGGGATATACCTATCTATCCGAGGCATATCATCGGTGCCAGTTGTTGCTCCTTCTCATAGTGACAAGCAACTCAGCGCGTGGTTGGTAACAGAAGGGGTGGCGGATTGGATCTAAGGATGCAACGAATGTGGCGTATGGATGTATTTGTCATTAAATCCCTTCACACTTTTCTTCTTCAACGACGCGAATTTGGAAATTTGGTCTCTGATGGACTTTTGCTTGCGGGGATTAATCTTCGCCGTCCCCTTGAAAATCCTTCCACCCTTCTTCCAAAATCGACGACGGATAGGCTAAAGGTCGGTTACGATTTCGAGGACACTGAGTTCAGGCTCGAGTTTTCTTTCGCAGTTTTGCTGCTACTGCGGGCAGAAATATGTACTCACTAGCACCTTGGGAATATGTCAACGTTTCTTTATCAAAGAAGTTTCTCATGAGCGGGGTTTTTCTCGAGTTTTGCGGTCACCGTGAAAAGAATGTTTGGGAAGGTCCGAGTGATGCAGTAGTCCAGTGAATGATGATCTTGCGGTGAAGCTGTTCGGAGGTCGGATGGTTATGGGTGCTAATGATCAAACTATAGCCTGTTTCCCACGCTCTGTAATCCTGTTCGTTTACAAATGGGACGGATGGCTTCCCCCTTGTCGGATACGGAGTTTGGATATTGAATACGACTTGTTCGTTTGTGGTCGGAAGAGGTTAATCGGTGCGATGGTAACTGGTTGCGAGCTATAGCGCGTCACAGCTAGAATCGAACACCACGCTCAGCTGACAGTAGCGATGGAATTCGTTTTTGCGTGGTCAAAAGAACAGCTTAATTCTTATCGTCCACCTTGATTCAGTGCAATGTTGATCCTCCTGGCGCAGGACCTCCATGGCCTCCTCGAAATCCTGACCTCACCGCTGCAGGTGGGGTAGCCGCACAATCTCGCTCTATTTGTTTAATTTCGAGTTGGCTCCAAATCATTTCGTAATTCTGCCTTCCGATCCTCATGTGTGCGCTACGGCAGATGCGCAAAAATAAACAAGTGAGAAAAGAGTGGCGACATTAGGAACCAATTCACGGGAACCAATTCACGCATAAGATTAGATGCGTCTCAAGCATGGGACGTTTGAACATTAAAAGAAGTAGATGATATTTTATAACGGTACAATAGAAAGACACCTCGTAGGATTTTATTCTCCAGAGAAGGACATGTATTATCAAACAACGAACGTAAGTATCCACAATAGAACATTAGCTTCAGCGTCGACTCAACAGCGTAATTATTCCAAAGGAAACCTCATGTCCAGATCGTCGGGATCATCAAGTCTACGACATTCTCTCTCCACATCTTACAGAACTTACACGCTCATCGGTGGACACAGAATTGCACAAATNCAAAACATCTTGTAATAAGCCCACGGCATACTGCTCAAGTTATTGACAATCTTTCCCCAATGCAAAAACAAGAGATCGCATCACCCCAACGACAAATACGTTCGCTATTCATCGTAAGCAATCGGATTGAAATCCGTGCTATCCTTGCTTAGTCGAACGAAGAAAGGTTAACCTCATCTATTCAAAAGGTTACTTACACTTGCTGTTCGCTCAAAGCAGATTCGTATTTTATCTAGTTTTTGACTAGGGTATTAGTAGTGGAGTTAGGCGACACAGTATAGCAGCTCCTCCGATTTTGGGGGAATCTCAACTCCCCTTCTCACGAGACACCGAAACAACTGACATAAAAACAAGAAGGTATGACCGATGGAGCGTTTAAGAATTGGATCGCATACGACTTTCTTGCCACTCATGCCAAATGTTCCATTAACTATGGTAATAGAGTTGGAATTGAAGAAGGGAAGCAAAGAGTGCACAAAAAAGGCACAAACTTTCCCAACTAATCCGATACGGCAGAGATAAAAATGGGACTGCTGACAAGCGCCCAAAAGCCAATAAACAGAACAAAAGAAAAAAAAAAGCGAAGCGAATAAAAATTGACTTAGTTAAAATCAAAAATAGAAATGAGCGTCGCACCACAAATCTACACATATGCACATTTCATGTTGAGACATCGCTAGAATTTTGAAGGACATCAACGATTTGTTTCATTCTTTTCACTAAAAAAGGAAAAAGAAAAAAAAGGACTGAAACAATGAATTATTAACAATCAATAGTCAGTTGCTGAAATAAACAAAACAAAGGCAAGGAATCTGGAAGCGAGGAATGAAGAACATAAACAACTAGGACAGCAAACACTGCAATATAGGAATAATTACTTTCTTTTTTGTTGGCAAACAAACTCAAATCGTTTAGAAAAGAGAACGAATGACAACCAATAAAAATTTAATAAATACCAATATAGAAAAATGACAGCCTTAAACAACGTAAAATTCGCTATTCTATCACCCTTTCTTCTAACGATAAGTTTACCTTTATTACTAGAATCCATAATGCACATCTATAGTTGTTTCGTTTAACCTTAACTAAAAAATCATCTCTATGGAACAATAGTGAGTGCTGCTTGCATTTAGAAAAAAACTAAATGCTCGGCTGAAAATTATAAGTATATATTCTCATTTTCGAGTCACACTCACAGTTAACGTATTTTTGTGTTACCTCGCTAAAATCTCTCGGCTATGTTTCATGAATAAAATTAACAATTTCTTCCGTGTTTCTTCCAAAG
Organism: Toxascaris leonina; assembly: GCA_022844705.1. Taxonomy (NCBI): domain Eukaryota; kingdom Metazoa; phylum Nematoda; class Chromadorea; order Rhabditida; family Ascarididae; genus Toxascaris; species Toxascaris leonina. Next base: position 21,175 of record JAARMF010000358.1, on the reverse strand, counting down.
TTCAAGTTTTTCCCACCATTCTCTTTGGCTTTTTGTTTTTTCAAGCTGCTAAGTATGCTAAATGTATCTACCATCTGATCCTGAGATGCATGCACCTCGTCAAAAATCGTCTTCTTCCCAAGAGATTAACAATTAGATCATCTATTACAGGTAACATAAATAAGTAGACACGCATGGTGCAACCACTGAAGTAGGTACTTTTGCAGTTGATAAGACTGTTTATTAAAAAAGAAACAACCAATAACATGCAACCTAGATAGAAGGATAAAGGCTCATAAAAAGAATGTGGACGCAGATGAATGAGTGAATGGAAGAAACAACGTGGAGCGTAAATTATGGTGGTGCGTACAAATAAATCTCTACCGTCGAATTAGGGTAGCGGTTCGACATAGTTGGCTGGTATGAGACCCGTTTTGCCATTCAGAGTACCGACCAACCAGCCTTCCTCTTTCGACTCGTACACTGCAAAATTTAGGCACCAATATTTAGTTAAAATTCCCATTTGTTCTAGGAATCTTAGGCATTTTTAAGACAACATTATCGACGACTCACTCAGAAACAGGATCGTTTCGATGTATCCATCAGCTATAGGGATAAAGCAATACAGCAGTAAGACCAGCAGACCTTAACCCATAGGCATTTGATATTATCGCTCGTTTCATCCTAGATGCGCCTCTTTCTCCTTTTAGTAGTATCATATTATAAGCCACAAGGACAAGTTTCTCAAAATTTGGAGGAAATCTTAGTTGCTGATCTTTATTGCTGGAAATTAATGGATTATTGTTTCCTTAAAATTCTAGAGGGTTTACAGGTATACATGTAGCGTATGTATATACAGCGCTGTATACATCGAAAGCATATTGTACATGTATACACATGTATACACAAATATGCAAATATAAATAAATAAATAAATAAATAAAAATATAAATATGAATGTAAATATGAATATGAGCATATATATATATATATATATATATATATATATATATATAAATACGAGTACAAACGTAAATGCGAATGAATGAACAGACAAATGAATGAATAAATAAACATACATATCAGCGGCGTGTATATGCGGCAATTTGTGAGTATATATACCAAATCAACACTGCATAGAACATAACAAAACATGAGCCGGCTTTTCCGGTTCCTATTCGAAGAGATTTTTTCTGGAAGGGAAAGTGGAATGGGGAGGGGAGAGAAAGGGAGATCACTGAAGCATTATTTTTATTTGGGAAATTATACTTGAAAGTAAATGTTCCATCTAACCCATCCAAACAGCACTAATAAAACAATGCTTCGAAATACATTAGGCAACGTAAATGGAACTTAATACGGAATAAAACGACATACCGTTAGTAATGATTTGGCCCGGTTGGAACGATAGCTCAGTGTCGTGGCCGGCTGTGCAAGCATACAACGTTTTAACGCGACGACTGAAAAGGCATCTCATTTCAATTGCTCCAAATGAGATAACAAGTGTTGATAACAGCATTCGCTTCTATCATATACCTCAGAGCATTTCAACATACTAATATGCACAAAACGCTTCAACAGAAAACGTTCATTGGAAAACGCGTATTATTACCGCACAAATGCATTAGGCTGATTTATTAGGGTGTGATATATTTCTACTTTAACACAATTTATCAACCATAACACGAAGTTCAGACAATTTTTAAACATCTAATGCATTTATTCTCCTTTAAAACATCTAAAATATTTATTCGCCTTTCGCAGTCGAAGCATTAATATCAGACATACTACAGTAAAATTGTACACTTCTTTGAATGCAAGAAGCTACATGCATTTCAGTGAATAACAATAGAAATTTGCTATAATAGTCAAGAAATATTTTTGATTTGACTATAATCCATCGCCTATCTGAGGATTCTGATAAACTGCTACAGAATAGCTTGAGAATTAATTGCATTTTATGTTCAGTTAAACATATTCTTTGGTCAACTTAAGTTGAAAGCTTTGTTTTTTCAAACTTAACTTCACCTGAAGAATTATTTAGGAAAGAGAATGAACAGAAGAGGTGATACATGCAAATTAATTAAAACTTGGAATGCAATGCAACTAATACATCGATAGGACATGTGCATCACATCTCTTGCTTCAAGCACTTGCAAGCAGATATATTGGTGCAAATAAAAAGAGACACTGCCACTATTTGCAGCTCTATTTTTTGCTCGATGATGGAAATATGCCTTATCCAGAAATAGATTGTGTGACGTGAGACTGAGGTGAAGGAAGAGTATACTTCCAGAGGAATTATTAAGTTTTTTTGAAAAGTTTTTCCATCCATCTCAGATTCATTTGTTTCAATATACATCAAGAAAGACATCATTTCGCCCAGATAATTCGAGCAAAAAGCGAAACCTTATACGACAATAAGTGGAAACAGTGACTGAATGAAACAAGATAACCACACAGCTTAACTTATAAAACCTGACGGAATACTGCAAAAACCCATTTTTATATCTCATTTTGCAAGGAAAAACTAACTATAAAGTCAGTTTCTAAATATGACCCACATTTGGATATCATCAATAGACCCTAGGTGGTGTAAATTTAACGATATGAAAGCACAAATCTTCCAACAGAACTCAAAGAAGAGCAGAAAAACGCGCTGAACTAAAGAGAAAAGGATGCGAAGAAAAACGAATGCAAAGTGTGAACATATCCAAAATCCAACCAATATCTTGAAAATTACATGCCCTAATATCGAAATTCACCCAGAACCACGGCTTTCCCTTGTGTAACCCCAACAAACAGTTTCTTGAGTGACCTTTTCATCGTCATCATCATCAGGAACGTCTGTGATCTTTATCGCAGAAGTCTGAGTATTACTGTGCAAGTTGGTGGCAATCTCGGCTGAACGCCGATCCACATCCAAGGTTAATGAAGGGCCCGTTGAACATCCCCTGCCCATAAATTCATGCTTCACCCGTGTAAGAGCTTGAGCACGAGTTTTTAGAACCTAATTATCCTATCCTTCTACCCCTCTTCGTACGCGAAGTAGTGCAAGAAGTGTGAAAATCTTTTATAGGAACCCAGGATGAAAGCAGAGCGGGAAGAAAGCACCAACCTGGGTTGTAACGATCCTATAGGGTGCACATAAGAGAAGAGAGGCGATACGCGTAGTTCACTGATTGCCACGTTCTGCAGTTGCGTATTCGCAATGGATGAGTACGTCGTGTTGATACCTTGGTAAGAGGCACCCCCGTGCTTAGTGCCCCTACCGCCACCACACTCATTCACGTTCACGTTTGAGAAAGGAGACGTGTCAGCGTGCACCGCGCTATTATAAACACTGAAATTTGCAAAAGACGCATAGAGACAGTGGTGAGTGCAAAAGAGGTTAGGCAGAAATACAGCTGATTGCAGCTCACTTTGGGCTCTTCCTCCTCTAATGCGTTCCATGATTTTATCCAACCACCGTTATATTTCGAGTCGGCGAAACATCACCGCTTCGTGAACAAATCGGCGATGCTTCCAGTAGAACAACTAGCTTCCGCTTCGATCATTTAGTAGAAGCGAAAAACGTTGAAGCAAGAAAAGACACGACGACTCTCATAAGAAGCACTCGACATTCGTTTCCGATAGCAAACCAAATGACGCAGTCTCTGACGTTATCCCTTTCACAATCTTCCACCAAATTACTATACAGTTAGAAAATTCATGGAGAAGCACTCGCCCTCTACAAGCTTTCCAATTGCGACGAAATAGAGAAACAAACAGAGACAGCCGCAAAACACCGACAGATCAAAGTTCATGCGCACAGTAACAAACACAACAACACCAACGATAAGGATGCAAAAAAAGATTATGATAGCAAACTAGAAGCCCTAGGGAAGTAATCCTCTTTCAATTACTAATTTATCTGCGTATTCGGTCTCATTAAGCCCCGCAGATGATGTCACATACATGTAAAAGAAATGATTATGGCTACTTCGATTCGATATAAGGTCATAACATGAAAGTGATCCAATCGTCACTTTTCTGAATCATATTCCTATATTGCTCATTCGGTGCAATCCTTTAATTTGTAACAATAACGAGCTTAGCACAACGCTTCGAACGATAAAACTTTTCAGAACTCTTATAGCAAAAGCTATAGCCACATGCAAAATTAAGAGTAACCCC
>JAARMF010000357.1:61810-98525 GCA_022844705.1 Toxascaris leonina | reverse complement strand
TGAATTTCGATTTTGAAGGTATTCATACCTAACTCGATGATTTACTCGTCGTTTTCATTATTCGCTGAGACACATGTACATTCGATGGCTAAGACTGTCGTCGTTGCAGATCGCTGCACTTCCTGATCGGTCGACATTCGAGCCGTGGACTGTTGTCTTGTGATTCAAAGAAACAACTTTCAATGTGTACAAAATGTGAACATCATTCTGCAGACTGTAACATATAACTTGGCTCATTGTTGCCCTTTGTTGCATCTCAATTTCAATTCATCTGTTACAGAGTCAAGTTGGTGAGTGTATGCGATAGGTAAATTAAGCACAACTTGACCCAACTTATTATTTTCTAAAATGCACTTCCTTGCATTAACACATTCAAAAGTTGAAATGCATCACACTACGCAGACCCTAACAAAAATAAATGTTTTTCAGCAAAAGAACCTTTTAAGGGCTTAAGATGCTTCTTATCGGTTTAATATCCTTTATGCGTTCACTAAGAAGTTTAAGCTGCATACTGTATAGTAGTTACACATTTTGGATGAAAGGAAGAAGGTGGGAACTGGGAAGCGCGAGCATTGCAACTCTTTAATGGCACCACGACTGNGAACTGGGAAGCGCGAGCATTGCAACTCTTTTATGGCACCACGACTGTCATTATCACTTGTACTCCACACAAAAGCATATCAGCGAGGATCCCTCCCGAAATGTTAAGGATTTGCATGACGGGGAAGAGTTGCAGAGAGATATGCAACGCACATCTTCCATCGTGCGCTATATGTATGAATGGTGGCACTTTGACGACTCCAAACATCTGGCGCAGAAGCAACAGCAAAACGCACATACACAACCACTTCGTAGCCATCACGCTCAATCCAAGGAGTAAAAGATCGTGGCTTTCCTTTCATCATCAGCGCTGTATGACTCTCAGGATCGCCTGTTTCCCGATCTCTCTTCTCCCCTGCCAAAACTCTGTCGAAACACTCTCAGTTATCTTGATTTACGTTAATGCAATCAAGACTCCACTCTCATTCTCCACAGTTTTTCTCTTTGACGATTTTCTGATTGGGAAGATGCTACATTGGGNTTTTTCTCTTTGACGATTTTCTGATTGGCTTCATCGGGAAGATGCTACATTGGAGGATTGAGATTAGTGGCAGTCTTTAAGCTCTAGAAGATTCTTTTCCATCCCTCATTTTGCTCCTCCCGTTCCCTGCTTCTCTTCTGAACGCGATTTCCTGAGCGGTGCTAGTGGTAAATGACAAACAGGTGGTTGGACGATATGCGAAGTTTTCAGATGGTGAAGGTTTCTGCAAGAAAGCCGTCGTTACCGCAGCGAATAAGCCAAAACCACTTTGAACATACGAACATTCGATGCACATTCCAACGACAAGAATCTCTTTGATCTCGAAATAAGAAGGGATTAAATCTATCGAAAGAGATCAAAAACTGTATCTGAAATAGCGTTCTGAGTTCGCGCTGTTGATTTTGAACCACATCGGACGCCATCGCGGGGTGCGCCAATGTCTATTAGCTTTACAGCGTAAGTTTGATTTCATCCGCCTGTCCATCGAATAACTGTGTCTATACGCTTTCGATTATTGCACATTCCTTGGAAGGCCTCTCCGATAAAGCGTTCACTCACTCCCTTCACGTGCTCAAAAGAGCACTGAAAAAGCGTGTTTTGCGATTCGGTTGCTGAGTCTTCTTATTTCAGAGGAAAGCGTTTACGTTATCTGTGTCGTCAGTCCTGTGGTAGGGAATCCGAAGTCCAGGATTATTTCATTCTCTATTTTTCACTGCTGATCGAACTGGCATCGTTGATCGATAGTGGATTGTTTTTTTGACTTTAAGACAACTTCTTGCAATACTTTGACAAGCATTCGATCTTCTCTGCTTCCTTTCTTTCTGGTTGCAGTGGCAGAGGTGCTTGAGTTGCTGCGGATCCCACATAATTGTCGGCGTTGGAGATCAATAGGAAACAGGTAAATCGCCTGTATGGAAGATACAGGTAACAGCCAGATCAGACAAAATGTGTGCACCATTTCCACTTCCAAAGAAACGGTGCTGTACTTATAACGCTGCCCGAAGCATCCATAGCTACATATGGCGAGTTTGTTTGTCCTTCACTAAAACTTATGCTTTTGGCGAAGAGGGTGACCATAGACTGTCTTGTTGACAGCAATTCCGTTGCAGCTAGTGGTCAATACCTCTGTTGTGTTCGTTCTGTCGTCTGCTATGCTGAGATACCAGCGCATAAAGGCATCAGTGCAACAGTTCCTTGCCTTCGGAAAGAGCAGCTAGCGTTCAGCCTAAGAAATTGTTTCTATGCACAGTCACATTTGTCTTTTCGATTGTCGACTCCATTTAAGGAGCGGTTATGATCCATCGATAAAGGCATACATGCAGTCAATGGTGATTCCGACGGGCACAGAGGTCTTTTTGTCTGCGGAAGTGTCAATCACCCCAAGCTTGACATAAATATCGTCATCAAATTCATGAGCAAGAGGAGATGGGTAATGCCCCTTGGACTACTCATTTACGTCGATTTCTTTGCGGTTTCCTTTGTCGCCGCTACAATGCACTCTTTCGCATTCCTGACTTCCGCACTGTGACATTCCAAGTCACCTCCTCGTTCCATTTGAGGATTTCTCAGTTCCACTTCTCTTTTTCCCGCTTTGCCCGACGTCGAGTCGTCGTCATCAATCACTTCAAGAGATGCGACAAGGTTGATCAGTTGTGAGCATCCTGTCTCTTGTCGCTTGCAACTTTCGATCGTGTTTTTCCACCAGTCATTGCGCCCACTTTGGATCCGATTAATTGGAAGCCCCTATTTAAAAGTTTCTGACCCCGCTGAAAAATTGGTGATAGCGCTCGATGCCAGTCGAAATACTTGGCACTTTCCACTTCGCTGCTTCTCCGTCCTCGAGATCATCGAGGTCTTCTGGACTCACGTCGACGGTTTGAATTTTTTTTGCGAAATTCGCTCGATTGACTCCGCTTCAGCTTGCTTAGCTGAGCTATTCATTAGGAGGATATTGAGTGCGACTTGCTTCAAATCGTACGTTATCGGATCCCTACTTCCGAAGCAGCATATCGCTACATTTTGTGACGACCTCGCTTCCAGCTGTAGCTTCTTCACTAGCTCGTTGGTCGCGAAGATGCCTTTGCACTCGGAATCGAAAAAAATGACTATACGTCATGGCCGTTCGGATTCATACGTCCTTGCATAGAAGTAGTGTCGTTAATCTGGTATCTCCCTTCTGGTTTCGTGTTTTGTGCATAGAAGTAGTGCCGTTAACCTGGCATCTCCCTTCTTTGTCGTCGTGATTTCCTCATCGCTTTTTGTTTCGCGAGTGTTGATCTCGTGCAATCGTCTTTTTTTGAGTCGTACTTGCGCCCTCGTGAGCGTGTACATAAGTCGTTGCGTTAGCTTTGTATGTCCTTCTTTGCATAGCGCCGAGTTATGTCATTGCTTTTTGCAGTGGAAGCATTCCGTTTTTTTTTCGGAGTTTCTCGTTTCACGCTCTTCTTATAGACTTTTGAAATATAGCTTTTTCTTTTGTGCGCTCTTGAGCTTGTGCGTATTTCTTGCACTGGTCGATGCAGTATCCATCTCCCATAAAAAGCACAATGTGGTGAGAAGGGAGGTGGTTTGTGAATTGCTGCGAGCCGGCCGAAGCGGATAAGGCCGAAATATGAGGTGATTTCTTTATCGGGTTCAAGTAGGGAGATTATGTGAACCTGGACGGTGTGAGTGTCGTGTTGTCGTTGAATAAACACACCATGCAACGTTAGTGTTTGGAAAGACAAAGCCTCATTATCAACCAATTCGTCACAGTCGCTTTCATCTGAGGGCGAAATTGCGAACGGTTTCGCGCAGTGAATTCTCGAGTTGAGTATTGCTTGAACTGAGTATTCCCATCGGAGAAGCCGAATTGGTGATGTGCAAGGGCGTCTTGGACAATGTTGCAAATTTCGAGTAACAGTGCTTGGTTAGTGACGGCATATGCGACTGGGCCTTTGAGTCAGTTAAGAGCAGTGTTGAGTTTTGTATCCGCAAAACATCTGGGTTGCTGCCGACCACTGCTTGGAACGTAGCTCTCAATTGCGGTCATTGCGATAAATCACCGTGTGAGGTTTCCGGTTGATGTTTTGGCAAGTTTGTGTCATACAGCGAGCGATTTGCAGATTGGGTGGGTGGGGGAGGGACGAGGTGGGTTTTATGGTCGAAGGAAAGGTTGCTTTGTAGCATGACGTGCAGTTGCTGCAGTGATCGTGTCGGTGACGTGTTCGTTACACGAAGTTAGGTTTGCGATGGCATCCGATGTGCTGGTTAGGACTTTGAGGAAATTCTCGAGGTTTTATATGCGTTTAAAGGCAGTCTCCTCCGCTGGGTTGGCGGCTGTTTCAAGCAGAGGCTGAGTTTTTGTTACAACTGCAACAAAAGATACGGCATAGATCGGACCGTGAGGGGGGAGAGGAGTAGTGGAACTCGCTCAGAAGGAACCTCGGCATCCAATATCGCCTTTTGACGGTTCGGTCTATGCAAGGGCTTCTCCAAATCGGAAAATCGCTCTGCACGAATGAATCACTCTTTGCAGACCATTGCAGATTACTTCTGCCGAAACAGCTGCGATGCACCCAGTATCCACCCCGCAGAACACAGTCTGTGCAAACACCTATGTTGTCTTTCTGCAAATGCCTGCTTTGATCTCAAGCATTTAAGCAAATCTTCGTTTGCTATATGATCATCGTTTTTTGTTCACCATGAAAGCAGTTGATCCTCACTTTCCTAATGCGCTTTACACTGTTATAGCGGAGAGCACGTCTTTGTACTAAGTGAACACAAACAAATACGGACAATCGCCATTCGAGATTTCTCGTTAGCATTCGAAAATGTCGCAAAACTTTGTCACCAACTTCGTTTTGCAATCGAATAAATACTGAGCGGAAAAAGGAACAAATCATTAGTTCGTTTATAGGTTGGAAAGGTAGCACAGGTCGACCCCGCTGAAGGAAATGCAAGAAATGCAGCTCGCAGGAGCCACCTTCAAACTTACTCACACCTATTCCTCATCCCTGCGATAGCAACGCATATCATTTATGAGCGTTGCATCAGATCCATTTTAACGTTCGAATAGATACGCACTTTGTGACGAGATCACTTCAGCTACTGAATTCTGCAACTGCGATCAGGGCTGAATTATTGGGTGTTGCACAATGGCAGTGATAGGTGTGTTCACTTCCTGTTTTGGTTTGAGACCACATCGCTCGGGGGGATGTGGATAGTTTGGTGTACCGTTGATTGGAGGAGACAAATGCGGACGAGGGGCGTGAAGTGGGATGAGCGAACTGTTGTTCGTTCGTTGTGTGCCTAGTGCAACAAAAACACACATCGTAGACGTTTTCCGCGGTGGGAGACGCTTAATTTGGTATCTTACCTCTCCATCTTTGTATAGAAACTTCGAAGAATGCTTATAACGATCGTTTTTCAACGACAGCGCTTNAACTTCGAAGAATGCTTATAACGATCCTTTTTTCAACGACAGCGCTCGAGTTTTCGTTCTTTATAATCTGTAAACTTATACATCCAGAATACCGAACGGTTTGTGGATCAAAGTCTTTTGCTTATTATATATTGCAATGGAGGTCTTTTGCTGGATCACATTTGTTTATATAATATGTTCATTTGCTTGATTTACATTCAATCCGGTTTTGACACTCCCTAGTTGTGTCGAGGAAGGAAGGAAAGGAATTGGATGTAATCTTTCTGCCAAGAGAAGGTGGCATATGTAATCTTTCTGCCAAGAGAAGGTGGGCTTTAAGGAAGCGGAAGCGTGGCCATATGCATGGCCTTGGTCTGTGAGAAAACAGAATCAGATATGCTTGAATGAGGCAATAAAGCGACGTTGGGCCATGCTATAGTCACAAGCGTGCATCTTTGCAAACAGTTCATTCTTGTGATCATGTTTTTCTTTATGTCGCTGAGGTCACTTACCCTCGCAGAGAGCCCGAGTTATTGCTACGTTCTGTTTGAAGGCATGGCTCGGAGACTCGGCCAGCTGCGGCGTCATCTCTTCTTGGATTTGGGGAGTTTTTGGTCCACCTCAACTTTTCCCGAAAACGCAAAATATTATACCTTTTATATACAAAGCACCTCGCAATACTAAGCCTGAAAAAATCGACGTCTCTTTCCTGAGGGCAACCGGATTTTTCCCCAACCCGCAACTACATTTGTGTAGCGCCTAAGGAGTACTGGGTGTTTCCGTTTGTGAAAACGTTATAGCATGATTCACCCACTTGCCGTATCTAAAATACATCGATATGCACCCATCTGTTCGCTGTACCATTGCACCGGCTCACTAATATCCAGAAAACCCTATCCGCCTTTTGCGTCATCTGTTTCACTAGCCAGTTCATGCGCTTACTGTTTGTTGGTCGCGTTTTGTGTAGTTTTAGCAGTTTTTGTAGCGAGGATTGAGTCCATCGTCTTACATGTCGTTCATGAATCTATCTGCCATGTCCCGACGACGCATAGCAAAGAGCAATTTCTCAAACCGCTCGCTCCGTTCTGTTTTGTAGCTGTACTTTAACTTCGCTGCACTCCTCCTCTCCCGCCTTCTTCCCTTTCGCTGCAAAGCATTTTTTAAAGTGGAGCACAAGCGGAGTTTATTTGATTTTTCTTTTGCATCCTCCCCAACCCGTCTTTTGTCATGCTGCATGGATCAAGCAGTCATCAACAGCTATTTTTTATTGCATAAGAGATTCGCCACGCAAATAAATTTCCTATTTCAGCGAGTCCTTTTCTGTTTTTGTCCATATTTGAAACAAACCTTCCACCCACCGAACATTCAGCTGAATGAAACACAAATCAGTTCCGAAGTCTTAGGCTTGCTCAAATGCCGTTCACATTCTTCGTTGTATTCTCGGGAAATCCGTTTTCATCGCTGCGAATGTTGTGTCGTTAAAGAAAAACATAGGTAGTAACTTTGCTCTTATGATGCCTTTAACATGAAATCTGCCCATTGTATATACACAAAGTGCTCCAACTTTCTTGATTTTTTTCGTCGCTAATTTTGGCAATAAAATATTACCCTTAAGAAGTACTGAAAATTGATTTCCCTACCTGCCTTTCAACTTCACCTCCGCCATCTTGCTCTATCACTCTCCGTGATGAGAACACTCGTTGATCTGAGCTCGTCGAACGCAGTAAGCCAGAATGCCCTTCTTATCGGGTTCNTTTGATCTGAGCTCGTCGAACGCAATAAGCCAGAATGCCCTTCCTATCGGGTTTCACCTTTAAAGGTTGCTGGAAAGGGAATGAGTGTTCATCGTAATATCTCTGCGCTCTAATATTCGAAAGAACTGCAAAGTGAGCACTGCTTTTTGGTTGGTGTGGGCGGCGTGTGAATGTATCACATTGCGATCAAACGTGTTGGGAGCGTCGTACGAAATTTAACACTCTCTGAGTCAGCACAGTTTTTCGCCGTCTTGCTAGATCCTAAGAAAGTGAGTCACTCTCTGCACACAACTTCGCAGGTTCGCCATATGACACCCACATCGATATGTTATATCTAGTTTTTCTTTGTTAACCTTATCATTTGTTTTTATGGTATTGTGCATTCAAAGTATTGTCAATCATGGGTTCCATATCGATGTCCATGCAAAGCCAAACCCCTTCATCTCGTTGGCATTGATTTGTTGCGTGAGGTGGTCCATCCCTCTGATCTCACAATGTTTGCCTTTATTCGCCATCTAAAATTCAATTTTTTAGTTGGAGTTTTCAGCAGTCCAGTGTGTTAGGTGCTCCCGATTTCGGGTGTCCAGACCAGGGTTAGAGTACAGAACTGCGAAATAGAGAAGCTGAAATGTNATTGATTTGTTGCGTGAGGTGGTCTATCCCTCTGATCTCACAATGTTCACCGTTATTCGCCATCTAAAATTCAATTTTTTAGTTGGAGTTTTCAGCAGTCCAGTGTGTTAGGTGCTTCCGATTTCGGGTGTCCAGAGCAGGGTAAGAGTACAGAACTGCGATACAGAGAAGCTGAAATGTAAAAGAGCTTGTTCAGATTTGGACTGCCTGTAGTGAAAATTATATTCGTTCAACACGTTTTATCGCAATAAGTTATGAAATGTAATGTTAGAAATGTTGATATCGAAGCTTAGCAGCTCATTTCCTATCCTTCAGTCAGCATTGCGATGAGGAGGAAATCAGAGATCAAGGTTGAGCACGACCTTGAGTTCGATTGTATGAACAACTATGGGCGCGTTTGACCCGAGTATGCAGGTCGAGCGTGCATCCTGTGTGCTGTGTTGCTATACTCCTTTCATCCTGATGTTTCACTCTATTCGATTTTTTAATGATCATGTTGTGCGCGAAGCTGTATGCTTTAACTCTGCATAGCAAATCTCTATAAAGCTGTTTACATTGATGAGGCTTGCTCTTCTTCACTGCCTGAACCTTCTTACACCTCTCAGGATCTGAACTTGCTCTCCTCGTTATCTCAACTTTAATGAACGAAGGAGTAGGAGATCGCTAGATGAAGAAAATTTTTTCTCAAAGAAGGCTCGACGAAGAAAGGGAGAGGGTGAACGAAATTGAACTCCGAAAACCAGAGGTGCCAAAATGAAGGAGGGCATTTTCGAAAGCCAAACGCTGCGAATTTTTGTGAGTACCAGGCAACAATATTGGAGAAAATTGTCTGCTAATTGTGGAGAGGAGGAGCAGGAGTTGTGGTGGGAAGAGGCAGCTAATCGGCGATTGGTTAGGAAACAAGGCCGTCCGTGTGAATAATCCTCTTTAATAATATCTTTTCTTGCAGTAAATAACTGAAACGGACCTCAATAAGATTGGACGAATTCACTGAGCATTCTGTGAAACGCTTGCTGAGTGCCATTTGTTTTTGGTCCAAGCGAACGATTTTGAAGGACGAAACGAGGAGTGAAGGGGCATAAGAAAATGAGATGACTGAACACAGCTATACCCTGAGTGATTTGTTGGCCGACGCCGATTTGCTCTGGTAATTACCTGATATTGTTTGTCGTTCAATGTCCCATTGAAGCCATATTGAGGTTCACTGCCAGCGGTACCGTTTATTTTACTGTCACCGATTTTGTGGTGGTGCATATAAGAAGCGGAAACAGCGTCGTATCGATTTAATCGTATCCGAAAAGTGTTTTTCATGCATCTAATTAAAATGCGAGCGTGGGTTTATATGAACCACTTTTCGAAGTATGAGCTAACGGCCTTTTTGGAAATGTTTCTGAATGCTATCTGGTGCAAAGTTTTCAGTTATGAGCATTCGATGCGTACGGTTTTGAGGCTGCGGGATGCGATGGATGTGATCTATGCTGACGAGAAGGATTTAAGTGGAATAGGAATGAGTAGACCCGAGCAGAAACGCCTTAGAGCTGCTTATCAAAAACTATTTCCGAAAGCATCCATCATGGGCAAATTGAAAAAGAAGATACTCGGAAAAGGTTATTTTTCGAGATGTATTTGACGTTGGCATAAAGGGTTTGATATGAGTTGAGGTGATGTTGAACAAATGTAAATACAGTTGCGAACATTGAAGGGAATGGCAGCATATCTCTTTCTTACCGCACCATCCAACTCCACCCTCCCCTTCTCTTACGAGTTTCCTCCTTTTTGGAAGTGGAAACCATCTGCAGCCGAGCGCTGCGGTCCAGTAGGATGTGTGTTTCCGTACAAAATATTTTGTGCTCGCTTTTATTCAAAGTAAGGTTCGTGGGAAGTAGATGAGTTAGTCATTTTTTTCTTTTTCTCTCTTCCTCCACAACCAAATTCAAAATTTAACAGTATTACATTCCTTCCCTTCTATCAATTTATACATTTTTCATCTTCATTCACACTCATCTGTAGAATGGGTATGTCGTTGCTCATTGTTCTCTTCACGCACGAATTGTTCCACAGCAAAGATTTGCGAACAACTGCAGGTGAAACGAAGCGAATAGAAGTACCACAGCCTGATCATGACCAACATGTGATCCCAATCGAAAGAATAATTCTCTGTCGGGAATTAGGTAAAGGTGAGTTCGGATCGGTCTTTCAAGCTGCTTGGAACACAACCGGAAATGCCAGCGGAGAGCGGATTCAGGTATGCTTCTTGCATTTTACAACTTTTACAGCCTATCACTTTCATAAATCGGCACCATTTTAATGCGACGGCTATCTGCTAGAATAGTTTAAGACTGCACAACTATATATTGGTCGCAGTGACCGCAGTCGTATATTGGTGACAGCTTTTGCACATGCATATGATAAGATGGAGCATTAGGCCCAGTTTTTTTACGAAAACCATCTGAGGTCGAGTGGTTTTCAAACTTGTATAAGTGTCATCATTCGTGCTGTGATGTTGTCGAAATGGTACATTATAAATATAGGAAGACATAATTGAGAAGGTAATCTATAGACAGCAGCCTGGCCTTGTGTCAACGTGTTTCCCTTAGTGCGTCATATGCCACTTCAAAGTGATTAGTGATGTATATTGCTACTGCTGAGGAAAATACGATTTCGATGTAAGAGGTGGAGTCGTTGATATTTTAGGTGGCTGTGAAGTGTGTGTCGTCTGATAAATTACTGGCAAACCCGAGCAACTTCTTGCAAGAGGCTGCTATCATGCACAAAATGCGACATGATTGTGTTGTGAGGTTGCATGGAGTGGTGCTCGACACGAAAGCCGTTATGCTGGTCAGCATTCATAGCATTGTTCAATGCTGTCATTCACACTTCCGGTTGTCTTGAAACTGTTTATTTTCTCTCACCGTTGCTTCTAGTTAGTGCGTCAATAGTCAGGTTGAAAGTTTCATACAAAATGTAGTGTGACCAGTTTAATCCTCGTTTTAAGCAAAATAAAAAGGAAGTGGTGAAATAGTTCTGTGCGATTGATTTTATTCTAAAAGCGAANTAAAAAGGAAGTGGTGAAATAGTTCTTTGCGAGTGATTTTATTCTGAAAGCGAAGCTGTGATGTCTCTTTTACTATACCATGGCTGGTTTCATCATGATTTTTTCTTTTGTTCATATTGCTTACATATAAGGGATATAATCTAGAACAGTCTAAGCCGTCGATTTGCTTCTGTTGCATTTGCATACGTTTGCGTTTAGGTATCTGAGTTGGCGCCATGTGGCTCCCTACTGGAATGCCTTCAAAAGCCGGCTCTTCGCGACTCATTTTTCGTCGACACATTGTGTGACTTTGCCGAGCAAATAGCCTCTGGAATGGAGTATCTCTCAAATGAAAGATTGATACATCGTGATCTCGCCGCCAGAAACGTGCTTGTGTTCTCTGCGGACAAGGTATGGGTAGTGGGCAGTTCACATCTTGCATTGGTGGGAATAGGTTCTTTATTATCGTGACAGTTCATCCAGTCGCCCATTCACTCGTAACTGCAGTCAAGCCACCTCATTTTGTGGTGCCTTTTGAACAGTTTTTTATGAAATTATTGTTCAAGCTATGTATGCATCCTCTTCTCTGCTTCAGCAACCTTAGAAAGGTTCATATATTTTTAATTCATGTTGTCTCATTTGGTTCAACATTTCAGGTGAAAATCTCCGATTTTGGGTTGAGCCGGTCGTTAGGGATGGGTGAAGATTATTATCGAAGTGAATTCACTGATGGTCTTAAACTGCCAATAGCGTGGTGTGCACCCGAAGCAATCAACTTCCTTAAATTCACATCTGCCAGCGACGTTTGGTCATATGGAGTAACGTTATTCGAGATGTTCTCATATGGACAAATGCCTTGGGCGGGTTTCACTGGTGCTCAGGTCAGCATCGTTCTTCTATAGGGCTATTTCATGATGTGACATTTGCGCCTTGGACGCGTGGAATATTCAGATGTTGTGACGAGTGTAATGTGATGATTCATGCGACCGGCCCGGTTGTTTTTTTCTTTGCCAGTTCGTTCTTCACTGTCGTTTCGTTCTATATCACCCTTTCTCTCCTCCCCGCCCCCCCCCCCCCTCAACCCCTGCCCTCCTGTAGTTTGCAAACTGATCGCCGCATTAGGCACTGAATGGGTTTTCTTTCCTCTGATTGTTATCTTGTTTTGAGTGCAGGAAAAACTCGTAAATTATAAAGAGAAGTTAAAAATAGATTAGATTTGATCTTGATGTAAATGAGTGAAAACGTCGAACATTGTTACTTATAAGTATGCCAGCAAGGAACGTAAAAGTGCTGTTTGCAGCATTCGATGCGAATGTTTTCCACTTTAAAGGTATTACGTATCATCAGGATATGTAAGCAGAGGTGGCGGTTCGAATGAGTTTTATTCCTCACAGCTGCACAGAGGCAGTTGTTTTCGCAGCAGCCGAATTTCAGTGCATTCATTTGTTCAATTCATCACCCTGCGAGCAAATTTATGGCGCATTTGAGCGTCTCGATGCACCACTGAATTTATTCTCGCCGCCATACGAACTCATTTTTTCTTGGAGCATTCTCAACTGCAATAAAATCGAAATTGCAAACCACAACGAAGCCGTCGTGAAGTTTCGAAGTGCTGAAATTTCAGAATGTTTTTGTGCCACCCTTTTCCTTCCTCTCTCTTCTACAGCCCCTCTGCACCCATTCTCACTTTCGACCGTTCCTCTATGCGTGTGTTATTGATTGTTGGCGTAGGGTGTGGAAGGACTTTTCATTTGGTTGCCGTCGATGTAATTCTTTAAGTCTGGACACGGACGAAATTTGCAATGATGCAGAGGGAGGGTGTATCTCTTTCTGAAAGGTAATTTATCGTTTTCACACTCGAGTGGTGTTGACAGATGGTGCAACGACATTCGCACTTCAGCCCTAAGGAACTCGTTTTGGCCTTGTTTGTGTTTCGTGTGCCCTCTCCAAATTGCACCTTCATTATACATTTTTGGAATTTATTGGAGGGATTGAAAATTGTGAATTTCCTTTCCGACATGTACCTTATTTTCGTTGTGTAATATGCTTCCGCAGGAACAGCAAATAAAGGGAGGAGAGGGAGGGCGATGGAGGAAAGAATCAGATAGAAGTGACATAGGGTATTGAAGTATCGGTTGAGTCCCACAAAGGTAGTCACAGAATGGTATAATGTCCGATGTTTGGTAAATGTTGCTAGCTTGAGAACAGTTCCCGTTCCCGTTCTGCTAGTAGATGAAAAATGGGCATCTTCGGGCATGTTTTGCGTTTTTTTTTCATTTTCTTGAGACGTTGAAATGTAGTGGAGCACAAATGAATTTTATAATAAGCAGCTTACAAGCAATTAGAACGCAGCTAACAACTTACGAAGTTTTCGCCATATAGTCGAGATGACTTATGAGAAAAGAAATTTTATTGCGAAAGGAAGTGAATCGACTGTGAATGAACTCATTATGCAGCGTTTCGTTCGTTTTGTGATTGCATCTACTTCACTCAGACAATGACCAACTTTAAAGAGTTCATCACCAGTCTGGATATTTAATTTCTTTTATCCAGCAGTGGTTTCATTACTTGCGAGAAAGGAGGGAGTGAGTTATGGGTCGTTAGCCAAAGCTGAAATACGAGCCTGGAATGCAGAGGGCAATAGTGAAAGAAAAGAGTCAAGTGTATGTCACAGTATTTATGGTCTTAGCTACTGTTGTTTACTTTTATATGTTAAGTAAAGTCATGCGTTGTAGTTACTTCTTTCCTTATTGATGCGTTTGCGATGAACGAGAGTTTTGTGATGATGTGCTCTCAATCATCCTTTTCTCGTTTTGCAAACAAATCTTCGTCCATGTGTAAGCTCTCATTGTTGAGGCAATACATTTCGTTGTGTAATGATAGAGCAGATTTTTNCAGGTGGTGAAAAATATTGTCACAGTAATAAAGCAGTGACGAATTGTTGCAATAAGCCCGTTTCATAGGTTAAGGTAGTTGAACCTCGAAACTTGTTGGTATCCGTTGCTGGAAACGGACGATCGGTCTGAACAGTTTTAATTGAGAGCATTCTGTTGTGAAATGGGACTGTTGCAACGATTCGTCGTAGAAAAGAAGCCGATTGCCGTCAAAGGATCTCTTTTTTTATAGTGATACAAGAAATTGTAATGGCTGATTTAAGCGTTAAACTCTTACATTGTTGTCATTCTTTTTTCAGATTCTCTCAGCTATAGACTATCCTCGCATGCAAAGGTTAGAGTGTCCGGACGCATGCCCTGCAGACATCTATAGGCTGATGATGCAGTGTTGGGCACATAAACCGGAGGAGAGGCCCTCGTTCACGGATATCGTCCATCAACTCCCCGACATATTCCCTCAAGCAGTCATTACGGTGTCGGCATGTCAGGATGCAGTTCTCGATCATTTACAATTCGCCAAGAACGAAGTGATCCTCGTTCTTGACAAATGGTACGTGTCTATTTTTGTAATCGTTATGAAAACACTGAACATACTGTCAACTAGGTAGTTTCTGATGCGTCGTGAATTAACTGATTTCGTTGTATCATCTTTCAGTTCTGTCTTCTTTGATAGAAGGTTGTAAGTTTTCGGCATACTTGCCTAACAGAGCCATTGAAAGGGTTCGAGAGAGGTGCCCTTTAGCATATCAAGCAGGACCGACCATCGCAAGAATGTGTATGGCAGTCCTTGTCAATGAGTGCGATTCTTCGTCGCAAATACTTGCCTAACACAACTATTATGTCATTCATATCTGCTGTTGGGATTTGATGCTGCAATTTGACTGTCTTGCAGTATAGTATTTTAATTTAACCATTAAAGAGCGCAGTGAAGGTCATCGGTATTTGCAGTCCGTCGGCCTATCCTGATGGCTACTATTGGCGTGGTTGTTTGCGAAATGGGCGAACAGGCCTTTTTCGACCTGCAGAAACGGTCGCAAGACTCGGGGCTGAAAATCCTGGTGGAAAGATTGAACATTGTGGATCGTTGCTTGCGACATACGCAAATGAGAAGCAAGCAGGCAGCGCCGAGAAGGAAAAATTTAAGAAGAAAAAGTTGCTGATTAGTGAACCACAGGGAGAACTAAGACACACATGTCACGTGGGCATTGATGGTACTTCGTTCGGGTTGTTGCAGGTGAGTGGTCGTGTTCCAAAATAACTTTGTCGAGTGCCTCATTTAGTGCTGCTTATAAAAGATCTCTCCACGTTTCGGCTTTAATAATTGGAATCATTAACTGCGGCGTTCATAAGAGGGAGTATTTTTCGACTTTCTTTGTGGAAGTGGGTCAACTTTGATCTGCAGTATATAGGGAGGGCCTCAGTGATGGTCGCATAACTGAGCTGAGCTGAACATGCGGGAACTTTTTCAAATCAAATATTGTCTTGTGACACCAATCTTGAGCACGTTATAGACTGCCTTTGTTATTTCCGTTCCAGGTGTGTAGTCGTGTGTGTCGTTCTGTGTGCCCTTTTTCCCCTGTCTGTGGCGATCACAAACACTCATATGTCTTTCTTTGCTGAGGAAACTAATCTATCATTTTTTATGTATCCGGCTGCTTAATAGTATATAGTAGAGAGACATCAAAATTTTCATTATAAAGAATTGTCATTATAAAGAAATTGTCGGAATTGCACTCGGCTTCAGGTTTTTTGTGGTATCATTTGCAATCTTGAGAACCCATTTCCGGTGCAGAGTAGATTGGGATCGTAGTATGGTCTAAAGGAAAGTGAAACTTCACCATGTAAAAATAATGAAATAGGACCCACTGCATTTGAATATTTACTTGTATATTCCAACGTATTATTTCCTATTCTTTCATAGTATCAGAAAGTTTTTCAGTCGGATGTCTGGAGAAATAATTTCCTTTCTTTGTCAAAAGGCTCAGAATTGTCTTAGAATTGGGCAGTCATCTTTCTGTTTGCAGATTGATAAGAACGAGTTGGCTCGTGCACTGCCGCCTTCTATTGTTGCATCCCCCAACAGTCAAAGGCGATCGCCATCAGTCCCTCTCGCTACGGCACCAGCATTGCCCTCACTTCCTGCACAGTCAAACTCCACCCTCACTTCACCGGAAAGTCCAAAACCAGAGGTGGTTCCCAGAGTGAGCTTTCTTTGCCTTCTAATAACTTCTTTCGCACCTTCCATGTATATAAATCTTAAAGCTTACAGAATCTGATCCCTTTAATAACGATCGAGGTTCAACAAATATGTGAACTTATTATTTAAATGCGCAGTTGTTCCTTATACAAATAGCACATCTATGCTGATGAAAATTTGAAGAGGTATACATTGCCTATATATACATTGCCTTTACATACATTGCCTTTATATACACTGCCTTCCGGGATTCCTTACTCGTTTTTAGACGAGTATTGCAGCATATATTGGTGAACTCTTTCAAAGCGCGCTGTGAATTTCATTTCTCTGCTTTGCTGGCCGATCGATGATGTCATTCGTCCAGAGTCACGACGAGTATTCTCAAAAGACTATCCCACTGACGATCACTGAATCAAAGCGATCATTCGCGATTCTTTTCGTATCTCAGACGTCGAGAAAATCTTAATGTTATATGCACGATCTGATAGCATCTCTTTAATAGATAGTGGTCGTGAAGCAATTTGTCGAAGATGATGAGGGTGCACTGATTGACTCAGCCATAGATCAAAAACACTGGTGTCCATCTTCTAACAAGCAGATCCACAGGAGAATCAGAGGGATGGATGAGCCTTGCGAAATGAGAGCACTTCTAAATCAGCAAAGGTGTTTATTGTTGTGCAAGAAATTAAAACACTCGCAAATGCCTCATGACGTTCGCAATCCTTTTGGAAGCGAAAGCACTGGAGATTATAAACTTTGTCGTTTTATGTTTGATTTCGTAATGAGTTTCGAATTTTGAATAGAAATTCGGTGGGCGCATTCAAAAACTTGTGGCCGATTGCTGCTGGGATGTGACTTCTTATTCTTATATACTGTTGATGCTGTCGACATTTGTCGGATGTTTCCCCACCACCTTCCCATGCGAAGTCACAGCTCTGTGTTGCATTTCTTAGGAACTGCTCTTTTTCAGGGCAGAAACTCGCCAGCAGCCGCTCAAAGACCATCGATACCTCCTCCTTTGCCTTGTGCACCGAAACCTGTACGGACAGCCGCAACACCAAGCGCCCCACCACTGGTCAGTGTTGTTGATTCGCAGTGTGCGTATGTATAGCTGATGAGGCACTACCTTTCCTATTCTCTTCTCTGCTCCGGTTATTTGTTCTCAGAGGAATAGAGATATGCTTCTAAATTTTTCTGCCACGTTCATATGCAATCGATTCAGAATCTCTACTATAAGAAATGAAAATGCGATTCACCAACCATCAAATTCTAGTGATGCTAACCGACCGACCGAATTCCGGTCCCAGCCGAAAGCCTTCGACTGTTTGGAACATTATGAGCTAAAGAAATTCATCTACTTTAGAGCGAGCCTAGCTCCACGTGTAACACGTTGATGACGTCTCTAACGGATCTAAACACGAGCGCGGATTCAGCATTGACGGAGGAACAGCTTCTGCTAGGCGTGCCCAGAACTCACTTTGCCCGACCAGCATTTAGTGTCGTCAAGTATGTTGGCGCAGATGGAAGTGCCAACAATCAAGGGTGTGTTCATCTTTTCTTTGTTTTGTAAGAAGTAAACTTAAGGTGTGCTCCCATGTGGCGTATCATCAAAATGCCACGGTGTTTGAAAGCGGATAATATGTTAATGGAAGCGATTAACTTGAGTGGGGGACGATCGCAGAACAGCTGTTAGATATGCGATGTTATGGTGGATGAGATGAGTGACCGCTCGAATGAACCGATCTTATGAGCCGGTGTGACATTGTATCAGCACGATATGCTTACATCACTTCTTGCACTTACTGATTTTCCATCGAAGATTTGCTCCAAATAAGCTGCGATTGTTTTTTACTAGTTCTGTATTGCTGCAGTTTCTTCCAGTTCGCTTCCATTTGTCAACCTTACCTGAGCTCCACAAAGTTCAATGTACCGCTCTAAAGGCAGAATTGGGCAAACAGTTTCAAACAATGCTGACTAAAATATGTATTTATGGTTGTGCGTATTGTTATTGCTCGATTTTACTCGTAGTCCATGAGCGGAAATCAAATCTTTGCCAAATTCGCTTTGAAGAAATGCCGTAATTAAGTGATGCATTGAAATTCGCCTCTTCTCACCGAGTATTGGTTGGTTTATTTTGGTGGATCGAGTTGACTTAATACAGCGCGATGTTGTGGTCATTGTTGATTAAAAGGATAGCGCACAAAGCAACGAATTGCTGTGATACGAAATGTGCTTCATGTCATGGAGTGAGGAAGTCAATTTCTAGCATAGAATTAGGTGAACCGAATGATCGCAGTGGCAGAGTGTGGTTTTTGGTTACAATCTGCCGTTCACTTCGTTCGTTTGTCGTTTTGATTGTGCATGCAAAACCGTTGGCAGAATGACACACTTCACCACAATCCTGGTGTTTTTATTCGAGAAGAGACCTTTAAGAAGTTGTACCTTTGAAATTGACGAGTTCGTATTTCGAATTACTAAATGCTATCGTTAGGAAACCATGAATATCGTATTAAATAAATGGCAGTGTGGAATGGATGTAAAGTAATTTTGAAAATAACGGGCGTTGAAGTGTTTCGTGGAGTGTCGAAAATAGCGATGGTCTGATAGAGGAGATTCTCAATGAGATGAACACTGACATGACGAACTTTTCACTTTCGACCGCCTCGACATTGGACGATTGCGCCGAAAGTCGACCGTTATTGGGTGACTCGAAAAAAATTTCGCCAGCCAGGTTTGTCTTGTTGTCTTTGTGCTTATTGCGCTCGATGAAATAGTTTCTAGTGCACAACGCATCAATGATAATCAGAGATTTGAAAAAAGGTCATGCAAGAAGTGATAAGGGAGGAGGAGAAGGAACGTTCTCATTTTAGTTTGTTTGATTTCATAGTGATGCTCTATCACGAGCACATTTCGTAACATCTTTCAATAGGCGTTGTGGGGAAAGAGAGTGGATGCAAGAGTGGGAGAACGTCGATGAATCGTACAGAGTTGCTACGAGATTACGTACTAAGACGTTAAACAGCAATACATTGCAATAGGCAACGATAGTGACCTCTCGCTTGTGATCGTACTTGACGAGTGCAGCAGTGGTATCCAGATCGAAACGGCTCATCCGGAGCTCATAAGCTTAAGGAATGTGTGCACTAACGGTATCAGCAGAAAGCTTACTCCGGGTTCGTACAACATGAAACTTGAAACTATGAAGAATATTGCTTTTACTGTAATGTCTTTTGACCAACTGAACCTGATGTGCACGTCGACTACGGGGAGGGATGAATGAATATAATTCTTGCAACGGGATGTCGGAACAGCCGAGTACAATTTTTATAGCAAAGAATCGAATCAAAATTGAGCCTGCAATATTTCAGTGATTACATATTAAAGGCTTTTGGCCTTGTAGTGTGATTAGATAGGTAGAGGTCGCGATAAATTCACCGAAAAGCGATGGGGGTGAAGTGTTCCTGGACATTCGCTATCAGCCTAGCATGAGAAACTAAATTAGGAGGTCGACCATACAGGAAGGCATTACTCCGAAATGGTTCGGTAGTAGGCGATGAAGGCGTTTCGGTAATGCTTAATGCTGCAAGCTGCAAAGAACAGTTTGCCATTTTCGACAACAATGGTACAATGCATCCTGCAATGAAGTGTAGAGTAATTTGTGATCCCAAGGTCTGAAGCACCATCTGTAGTCGAAAGAACATCATTTCTTAGCTTGAGAAAGCATTCTTGCCGAAAATCGATATGATTTGCCAAAAATTTTTCACGGGAAACATTTAACTGCCATAATTTCAGCCAGGTGGCCAATGCATCAAGGCAATTTGCAGAATGTCGAGGTCTTAGGCAGGACCGTGCAAGGGACGATAAATTTTGTGATCGTCGGCAAAGAGCGTAGTGTACTCCTTAATGCAGAGCTGGGAATGTTTTTGGAAACATCTTTGATACATGAGGAACAAGGCGCGACCCAAGATACTTCCCTGTGGCACACCACTAGCAATGTGGTGTAGAGCGGGGTAATTATCTCCAATTCTTAGTTGAGAACTTCGTCCACCTGAGAGTGCTCTGACCCACTTCAGCTTATGAAATAGATTCATTCTGGAAATGGCAGCGGCGATGAATCGACTAAATCTTTGAATTGAATATCGAGTTTACTAATAGCCTCAAACAACAACATAATAAACTACTGAGGTATTGTGGTTGACAACATGTGCCGCAATAACGCTTTTCTTGTGCGGGCCGTATGTGTCCATCTTGCGGTCTCATTATCTTCACTTATTCTTATGGGTGAATGCTGTCTTGTCTGAGTGCAATATTCACATCATACCCATTGCTGATATTTTAGGTCACCAAACAACGGTTCGCAGTCCATCTGCAGAGTGATGTCTGAAGCAGAACTTGAGAAATGGGAAGGCAAGGTGAATATTCTTTCTTTCTCAGGAAAAGTTCCTTCAATCGTCGCATATTTTTTATTCAGTATTGACTTGCACTGCTTTTCTAAATGTTTTGAGTCACAGCTAAGAGTGAGTGATGTGCAATGTTGCGTAGTGATAATGTTGTTGTTCTCTCGATTTCCCATATCATGTTACTTATTTGTTTGTGTTCAAATTACTGCTTCGATTTTACTTACGTTTGTTTCACCTCCCCCCCCCTCCCCCTCCCCCCTCCTCCTGCCCTGTAAACGTTTCAACGAGAAGGGAAAATGACTGGTCAAAGGGATGCGTCTGCCATGTGAAACAGTTTTCATAATTCGAAAAAATACAGCTGCCGTTTCGTGTTATGCTGAATCTTTCTTAAGCTAGGTTTATAAGCTGTGATGGTAACCAAGGACGTTCTAGGTAGATCGTGAGCATCGCAAGGCAGATAAGAGGCTGGATGGTGAACGCAAAAAAGAAATCAGTTCTTGGCGAAACGCTTCTCGAAAAGATGAAGAGGAAGTCGATGTTGAGGTCGGCATTAAGAGCTTCAGGTTGGTATCATGCATCTTTGATGCTCAAACAAATGATAACTTCTTAGAAGCAGCGAGCTTTTACTTTTCATTTGTGCACAATTGCGATGTTCAGACGGTTGCCGGCTTCGACCGCATTTACTGGACAGCCTAAAAAATAGGCTGCATAAAAGTCAACGCATAGACTTCAAACATAGCGTGCAAATCGAGCATCGCATATTTTATTGCTGTTTACTAGTTGAAAGTCAAATCTATATTGAAGATGATTCAGAAGAAAAAGGCGTATGGCATAGAAGATATGGTGGCAGCGAGTTTGAGCTTGGAATAGTTGATTAGTCATGAACGTAGTGTTGTTAGTTAAATGTCCTACTGCAGCAGTGCACTGACGTCGACAAAGGCCCCAACGGATTGGACCGAAGATGCACAAAACGCCTATAAGCTGTTAGTGCAGTGTGGAGATGAGTTGAAGTCCTCAACACCCTCCCCGGCAACGTCGAATGCTAAGCAAAGTGGAGCAGCTGGAATGTGTAGCCCTGTCTTGATGAGAAGACAAATGGGCTCACCATTAAATCCTCGACCTTCGGTGTATGTTGTTTTCCGTTTGATTGAGTGGACATGATTGAATGCTCACAAGATGGACCGTCGTCCCCAATCCGGTTGCGAATTCACTTTGCTTAATATCTTTAGGGACACACTTCGACCCGAAACCAAGTACTGTTCATGGATGGGCGGTATTCCCGCAGTAAACTTCTATGTTCAACGTTCGAGGTGACCATATCTGTGGTGCTTGGATTGCTGCAGCGTTTACACGCACTATATTTCTGTACTATTCCCTTTGGCGAAGCCGTTCTCTCAAATGATTTCAAAAACTTTGGATGAAATCCCCTTTTCTTTTTTAAGGATATTGGAAGGGGCGGACAAATGGGAAACTGTACCATTGGTGCTTGCATGATATGCGCTTTTGTACCAACTTCGATTGATTAATCGTTTTCATAAGCACCTAGAAAGCAGGATCACAACAAATCTTTTTTGCGGGTCACCCGCCGAACAAATCTAGCAGGGGTCAGCTTTTCGTCTGTACTTTTCTTATTGCTTCTCATCCAAATATTTCAGAAGGAAGAGCAAGAACCATTGCTAGTGTATTCTGTAAGTTAAGCTCGTGAAGAACAAGAAGTGTGCTTGTGTTCGTGTTTGGTCGCTGTGGCGTTTTTTGAAGCATATCTACACAATCTGCATGCAAATATAGCCGTTTCGTGGGTGTGAGCAACTTCGAACTTGATTACCTTCGCGCCACAGTGGTGTTACCGAAATAGCACACATAATATATAAGTGAATCCGATCGTGGGAAAAGCATGAAAAGGTTCTGAGGTGGATCTTCCTCCCTCCTTTTGCTTCTGCGTTCATTTCCTTCGCATGTTTATTGGAGGTATCGTGCGAATGTAAGAATTAATGTACACAAACATAAACAGAAGCAATGCAGTCATGACAACAGTCAGCTGTTAGAGGTCACATATATTTGGCATTCTGGATGAGATCTGTTGAAGGAACTTGTTCCCTCTTTACCTCTTTTCTTCTCTCCTGGAGAATAAAGATTGGTCAGTAACGATGTGTGATGCAATCCTTGCATGAATGTCGAGAAGCTGGTTATTTGGCATTAGTTTTATTATCAAAGTGAGTGGTATATGACGGCACAGTTTCTTTTTTTTTTGCTTTGTCGCACTATCCGTTTTCTTAGACTCCGATTTTCACATACTATTTTGCATCTGTAACTATTGGTTTATTGTGGTGTTTGATATCGTCTGTTACTCGTATGGGGAATTCTTAAATATGTTAGCTGAAGGCGTTGGTAACGTTTTGCAGAGATGTTTTTTTTTAGAATTTGGGCTTGGAAACTGTAAGTAAAACAACTCATTTTTGGGTGCAAGCTGAGATTGCCCTTAACTTTTCTTATAGAACTCTCCCTGATCGCAATAAACTTTTTTCTAAATGTCAGGTAGCTTGTTATTTCCATTCGAACGAAGATTTCCATCTAATTTCAACTTTGAAAGACACTCTGATGAATTTCTTCTGAGGATATGCAATCAATGGAAATATGCTGAATGGTAGTCGAAGGATTGCTTTGAATGTGGATGTCCGTTGACATATAGAACGTGACAGTTGAATTGCTTCGTTTGAAGGTGGACGAGGTTCAGTGTTTACCCGGAATGCAATAGTTAATGTGCGAATAATGCGTTCTGAGCAACCATTTTGGATGTTTGGACGTGCGATCTATCATGAGCAGACTTGTGGTTTTATGTTCAGGTCACCACCACCATTGCCTGTGAGCAATGCAGTGTCTAGCAACAGCTCATCTAACAAGGGATGCTCATCGCTGTTGGAGTCGCCCCAGGATGGGGTCTCATCATTGGGTACCAGTAAACACGTCACACGACCACTTTCTTCAACTCATGCAGCATTGCCTCCCGCACCCCCCAAGTCAAATCGAATGTTGGTTTGTTTGATATTATGACGAAATTCCAGTTGCTTTCTTGAATCGTTGCAGTCATCACTTTAGTGGTCATATATACATGTAAAGCAAAAGTAAATAGCCAAATTTCTGGGTGAAGTGACGAGGAGCACTCCTGAATTTGCTGTACGAGCAGTAATAGGTGAGGCAAACAGCATAATGAATATGAAAATGTCCGTGAGAAGCTTTCAAGAAAGAGCTGCCTAAGCTAAATCATGTAGACAATCTCTTCCAGCTGGTAAATGACGTCGTTGTCTTATTCCACAGCACATATCACTGAGTGTCGATTTTGGCACTGTGCCTTTCTTTTGTTTAGAACTTGCAACGTATTGTGGGGTAATGCCATTGATGTGTGTTAAGTGAATGATCATTTGTTCGAGTGGGAAAAGGCAATAGTTCGATTCGTTGAAGAAGTGTAGAAGTGATTGAATCGACTATTTCTTATGAGATATCCGTTCGGAATAAATCAGGCCGTTGCATGCCTCTCTATTTTTGATACTTTTTGCTGCAGAGGTCAGGCTGCAACCAGGCCATCTGCTTCATTCCAACTCGACATTCAGAACTCCATTTTCTCTGCTTTGCGGCAACTTTTAGCTAGCAGCTCGCCGATCGGGTGATTTACCTCGTCGCAATTGGATCGTAATATCGATAGTCGTTGTTTGATAGCCATTTCTTTTATTATGTCTTGGTTGAAAGAGCTTTCTGCAGAAGTGAAGGGTGCGTCATGCTGGAGGGGTGCGTCATGCTACCTTTGTACTCAATTTGCCCTTTTCGTCTTTACAGATTCGTTTAGAGAAGCACGAGAGCTAATGAGTAAACACATTGCACAATTGCCATCAAGAGCCAAAAACACTCGAGCTGCTTCATCACATCAAATCGGATTAACCCAGTAAGGAGTGTTTCGTGAGTTGTCGCTGAGGAATGGAGCTCAGTGATGGTGCGTACGAACGTCTTCGCCCGAAAACTTGTTCACGAAGCCTCTTTTAGGGTCGTTTTTGTGAGACGTTTTGAATGGAAGTTCGTTCATGATAGTTGCCTGAAATTGTTGACAAGCTCCGTTCACAATGACAATTAATGTGCACAAAATTAATGGTTAGTCGTAACTTCTCTTGGTAGGTTGTAATCTTGAACGTATGAAAATAAACCTCTTTCTAGTTGTAGGGCATTCACCTCCTTCATATGTACATTGCTGAGGTGGTTCTTTCTTGGGGTGACGGCACTTCTCCCCCATCCCTGCTCTCTGCTGCTTTCATCAACAGCGCTTTCAGTGTGTCAGCGGATGACTCAACGTTAAGTCCGCTACGTCAGTTGCGCACTGCGTCAGGATGTGTGGCTCATAACTTTCGTGCTCGCTCTGTGCAGCCGATGGAGGAACGCAATGGCCGAGTGCCGCCACCTGTGCCTCCCAAACCCAAAAACAAGTACTGATTTTATTATTCTGTCAGACTGCCTTCTCAGCTGAACTTGAGTATTCCTCAATTGGACACTTTTTATTCACCTCGTCGAGGCTAATTCGCTTAGTTTATAGCCGTCCAGAGACTGTGAGATAAAATCGCGAATCATTCTGATTCTTCTAATACAACTGTATAGCGCTATTCTGTGCCACATTTTTTGTTTATCCATCTGGGATTTTTTATTGCTTCGAGGGGTGCTACCGAAACGGCACTAATAGTTCACGATCACACCACAATTTTGTGAGGTGTGATTCTGAAATATTTCCAGGATAGTTCGGAGCTCCCCTGAAGAGTATCCATCATCGGGTGGTGGATTCGCTTCTGCAGTCGCAAAATCGACACTCTTCTCGGGCATAGCCAACGAAGATGTGATGAAGTTCTGATTTGAAGCAATGCAGCGAAGTTAGTTTTGGATGTGTGTCCCATCCCTTCACTTAGGTATTATTACGGCGAGCTTGCATTAGTCACTCGGTGTGCCATTTTGTGTCTTGTTGTTATTCTCACTCAATCTCATTCATCGTAAAATAATGATCGGCGATAGGAAACGGAGGAAATGGATTTGAACTAATAATTGTGATTTGCAATATGAAGCGACAGTGGAAATGGGTGCTAAGACTCGTTAAGTCAGCAAGTGACCTCTCGATGAAACGCAGTGATTTTTCCTTTGCTTTTCTTAATTCCACGAAGGATTCGTTTATTGAAAAACATTACTCAATTGAGCAGCTGTGATGATTTGGAAGAGTTATTTGGTTTTTAGAAATGCTTATCACCTAGCACGTTGCCAATTGCGAGATTCTTTCTCATTGTTTTAATGTTGATGTTGGCTGCTTTCGAATCAGTATTCACATCTTGGAGGCTGATTTCTTTGATTCGATGAAGTGTTTATGCGAGTTCACTATCGTTTTATTGGTGCTTATTGTTTGCTATCTTTATCACCCCCCTCCTCATTGTTGCATTTTCGTCGCTGATTCTCTATTAAAATAGAACTGCTTAATATGACATAATGTTCGTAAAACGGGTCGAGTTGATTTCCCCTTGAGGAATCCTTTAACGGTGAGAATCTCGCGACCAGCGGAGAGTTCTGAACGGATTTTATGCTGTTATAGCCCCATTGTAAAAGTGTGAGTGCGACCGAAGAACAAACAGACAAAGGTATTAAGTTGGAGCATCAAATTAATGAACTCGGCATTGTGCTTTCTTCAGTTATTTGTTTCATGTGAGAGGAATTGTGATTGGGTTATCTGAAATAAGCACTGTGAACTGCAAATATGTTTATATAGGAGAGGGGGAGCATCAGATTTATGCGATCTCTGAGGTTGGTGTTGATGTCAGTCAGTGATCATAAAAGGCACCTTCTGTTTATCTATCGTTTGTCTCCGCGTTTCCCTGGAAAGTTCGCTGTTCCGAACTTTAACCATTCCACATAGGTGTTGCTGGATGTTACGACAGCAAGTTTATCAAAGGCTCGCCACTCCCTTCTTGCCTCCCCTTTTTCTCTCCTTTCCTCTCCCCTTCTGTTCTCTGTTCCTCGTTTCCTCTCGTTCTTCCACCTTTCACCTCATTTTTTATTTGCCATTGTTGTAGGGGATGACATTTCATCATCAACAGTATTATCGAAAACGCTTCCTTTCGTACGATAATATTAGCAAACATAATTCGGCAGCTACAAATGTTTTATAGTCGTTTATTGCGCAGTTTCACTCGTAATTTAATTGGTATTAGGGGTTTTGTTGTTCATTGTTTTAATATGTTTTACACTATGGAAGTGCTGTATTTTTGGGGATTTTGTGATATCTCGTGCCTTCTGCTCTTACGAAGCACTTGTCACTGACTCTATCTTTGGGCGTCTCTAAGACGGGAACAGGCCTAGAGAAATTGGGGACGTTAAATTTCGATCTCAAAAGAATGCACCATCGCAGCAACGTTGTTCGGATCGTTGGAAGTGATTCCACGTTGGATCTTTTGCGTCATACAACATTTAAGATTGGTTCCAACTTTGACAGTGTAATGGAAGGCCATATTTGATGGGTTAATTCGCAGTTTGCTTGACCGTTCGATGTTTCAATGAATACTTTGCGATGAGGAAGTTGAGTTTTGCACTATGGAATGCACTTTTAGCGATGGAATCATTTTGCATGTCGGTTTGTCAGTTTCAAATTATCATAATTCGTTTGTGAATTTGTTTTGCGATTGGTGCAATGTTTTTGCTAGCATCTGTTGTTTGCCAGCACTCTATATGAGAGAAAACCAACGCGGATTCGATTGTGAGGAATGAGGAAGGCGGGTGGAAGTGCTGAACTAATTTAACTTCTGTGGCGTTTTATTAATGAGACATCTAGGTTTTTGCGTGATCTTTGAGCAAAATTCTCGTTTGAATTTTCAATTGGATACCAATCTTACAGATCTTCCACATTTTGAGTTTCTGGATATTTTTCCACATCCTAATCGGCAGTTTCGTTGGCGAGTTGTTGGCATCCCAATTGGCAGTTTGTAAAAACTTTCCCGGGGTATAATTTCATTGCATTTTCCAGTATTTTCTTAGGAGTTGAATCCCGATCGTTGTGTCGAGTATTCGATGAAAGATTGTTGTAACTGAATGAAAGTTTGCTCTCGCTTCTTGCCATAATTTATAAAACATCTTCACCTCTGTCTTATCCGTACATTTTTCTTTTTTTGAGAAACGATTCTTATAGGCATTATTGTTGTGTATATATGATGAGCACTTGCTTATGTCTTCGCGGATATTTGCTGCCTTCAATAGCGTCGTTGTTGTGAAGAAATTTATGCTCAAAATAGCCGGATCGGGGAACGGAATGTGGAGAAAACGAGTCGATGGTTTTAATCTCTCATTGAATACAACCTTCAAATGACTAAACATTGGAGAAGGTATGGGATATACGGTTTGAGAAACAGCTAGAAAGTGCATCGAAATCGATTCACTTTCTGGAGGCAACGTGATCGCCCATCGCGCAATACGAGCCTCGATGCGTTTGCTGCTCGCTCGCATGCTGCAACGTGGCATTTTTATTCCAAATATTGTAATATTATTTCCTCTTTTTGTCGCTATCCCTCAATTCTCAGATTTTTAAGATTCATTCATTATCCTTCATTCGAGCCATCGTATGTATTCGGTTTCATCTCCAATAGTTTCGATAAGATGCCGAAGTGCAGCTCTCTTATATTAGTCACAGTGGTGTACTATGTATCTGTGCAACTTTCATTAGTTGTTGCAATAATCGGGCCGAACGCAAAACACCGTTATTAAAGTTTTTCTTAGTTGTAAGTATATTCAATTATGGTCATGATTTCGTCCAGTCGTACTGGTCACTTCGTTGTCCACTTTTCATTGTGGTCATCACGAGTATTCGCTCATGTTGCGTTAGCTTATTGCGCGGGAAGAAATGCACAAAAATTTGAGCCACATATAAAATCTTGATAAGCAGTTTAACAGGCAAATCTGTGTACCGGTGTCTTGTCTAACCGATGTGAAAACTAGTATGCATTTGTGTGCTGATTAGGTGAGTGATTTAGCCATAAGACGTGGGGTGTTAGGAGGTGCACTTGCAGATGTTTTGCTTGAGATTTATTATCATAATATCCAGTGAGATGTAAACGTACTTCATGGCACAGCGTGCTTGACACGACTTGTGCTTGAGGTAATGCTTGAGGTAACAGTTCCTCAATCGTATCTCAAGGCTTTTGTTTCTCCCGGCTAGCTGGGAGAGATTATGCTTTTTGAGATGACTTCTTTTGCAATATAAAGCCTTACTGAGATTTCTATGAGGAGTGAGAGTGGAAAGGGGGGATGAATGGGAGATTTCATCTCCCATTCATCTCCCCTTTTTCGCTGTCGACAAGGGAAGTTCATCCGTCCACGCAACCATAGGTCTATGGTTTCATGAATGGACGAACTTGAGGAATTTACTGTTCGCAAGGGAATTCACTCTAGCTATTAAAGAGGTCAGTGAGAAATGCTAAGTAAAAAGTTGTATAAAGGTGAATAGAGAACTACATTCTGCAATGCAAAAAGTCTGGAAAGTGAGGTGCAGAGAATGTTCTTGAGCAGTGCGGATATTATTAGAGGCGGTGTGAATGGGGGTAGCGGAAAGGGTGCAACCGGTGAGATATGCGTCTTTGCAGTGCGTCGGTGCTAACACTTTGCATAAATCGGCCGCATCAAAGGTGCATTGCTCGTCGATGTGCAGCTTTCATTGCGGAATTGTGCATATGCAAGCGAGCATCTCATATCTAAATAGTTTTGGTGTTATATTGCAGCGTAAAGGATCGTAAAAGCCAAAAACACTTTGGAAACAGCTTGTAAATTGGGAGTTGAAGAAAGATCAGTATGAGGGAAGAGAAAATTAGACTGCGATTAAGAGACGGTAAAAGTGCGCTCATGGGAGCGGGACAGGGAGCACCGCGGCGATCTCCGTCGGAACGATCTTGTAGATGTGAAATGTGTTGCGACTCGATCAGAGTGCATTTCTTGTACTTTGCAACACTTCGAGAGGTCTACTTTGAATAGAAAGTCTTTATTGAAACGATCGTGATGTTATCAGTTAGCTAAGGTGACTTTGAAAAGAAACCATCAGTATGAGATAGAAGAGAGGTGGAAAGATAGTTTTAAGTGTTACTGATGTCTCCCTTAATTATTTGGTACGTAAAGGGGAGGGGTGGGCTCAGGTCCGATCATAATTTGAACGCTTGGTTGCGCTGTGAAGAATACTAGGGTCTGCTTGCAGTATGGACTGCAATCAGTTGGTTCTAGCGTGAAAGGGACTTAACTCGGATGCTGTGAGACGGTTTCAGTCCGAATGTGACATTAGTTCGGTTTCGTTTGCAATGGGTAGAAGGCTTTGAATGAGCATACTCTGGCCAAAGTTTGAATTCGACGGTAAAGGAAGAGGGTTCGAATTCAACGAAATGCGTTCGAATTGGGCAATAAAAAGAAGATTCGAACTGATTTGCATTGTTGCGGGAATCGAGATTCGGTGCTAATATGGGAAGGGCGGAATATGCTGCCGGTGCAACGTATTTGCACTGTAATGTATTAATGTAACGCGACAGGCATGATTTGTTTCATCCTCATATGGTGCTTCTCGAGCAGCACAAGCAGAGATCAATTCCATAAAGCATTCGAATGGCGAGGCTTTTATTTCGCGATGATGCTTCGTTTTTATTATCGTTAAAAATCGAAGGCGAATACGCATTCAATTGCGAAATTTTATGCGTTACAAGCGAGCGTGACCGAAACGACGTTCGATCAGCGAACGAGTGTGTTGAATCCATTTCCTGTTGCGCTATTGCTATTGTTTAGGCGGTTATGTATATTGATCAGTTGATGCGGACAATAACCACAATGAGAGGGGAAGGGGTGTTCTGAAATTTTGCTGGGAACGATGATGGGAGTGAAGCAGACGTCAACATTTTATGCATTTTTCTGCAAGAGATGGGAAATTTTCATTGTGGGGTTGGAAGAGAGGGGTATAGATTGTAGGAATCTTTTTTAATTGGTAAAGGTGGGATCAGTAGAGTTTTCAAAAATTATACGCTAAAATTTGTAGAAATGAAACAAAGTTGTGGACGTCCTGTCTTTCATCATTTCGCTCCACTCCACTTCATAGGCAGTGCAGTCTTTCACGTAGAGCCGCTCCCAGCTCACTCCTGGGCATTTTGATGATACACCTCACCTCCCTCCCTTCCTCCCCCCTCCACCTCATTCCTCGATTCCTACCTTTGCTCCTCATTCACGACTGTTATGTGCTAGAGTAGTGATGCAGCCAGAATTCCAATTAATCGAAATGAAACGTGGCGGTGATTTGGTGGTTGGATGCCTGCTGAATGCTTCGGTTAGACACATGCCGCTACTTTGCAACTTATTCTGGTTTATATAAAAAGGCCTTGTGCTTGTTTCCCACTCGTGTGGCCTAGTACTTGAAACATCAGAGTTTGCCCAATTTGTCTCTTGCATCCTTTGCCGAATTCAATGTCACAAGGTGATTTAAAGAATCGATCACAGCTGTGGCGAACACTTCGATAACTAAGACATCAACTCTTTTCACTAATCTCATTCGCTCGGGCCTAATTGCTGTCAGATTACGACGGAAATGAAGTGTTCATTTCAAGAGCCGTAACTGAAAAGTTTGTCGAGTAATAGGCAAACGAGGCTTCGGTGGATGATGCGGTAAGCTTGTGCTTGAAGGGAACATTGCACAGCAACAATTCGGTGCTGTTATGCGGAAGAAAAGAGTGTGCTGTGCTGGTGTGTATTTGCGAGGAAGTTTGTGGGTGTACAAAAGACGTTTGTGTGCTTTGCGTCGGCGGCGTGCAGTCCACCACGAACGCTGTGCGGACATGGTCCGCGCAGCGCAATCTCGTGTTTTGGAACGCGTCCTTGTAATGACCATTCTGTCCCCACTTCTCATACTTTCTGTCCCAATTTTTATTCGCTTATTTTTTTCGAAGGCCGTTATCGGCCCTTAATGTTTTTACTTAAATATATGTGAGCGAACATTGCTTGGCTAAAGTAGAATATGTGCTATTTATGATGGATCAACAAGGTTCAAAATGTTGAGCAGGATTTCCGCAAATTGTCCGTGTTCCTTAGAGTTTTGAAGGAACGTCACAAAAGACTGATGAAAGGATTTAATAGAGTTGGCTAAATTTTGAGGCGGGATGTCCTTTGTGTGGTTTATGACTCCTCCTCAAGTTACATTAACTGCTAAATATCTTTTAACAGTAATGTACCTAACAGAATGAGTTCAAGAGAAGTGTTCTCATCTGTGGTTATCCTTTTTATTGACGGCAATACGGAACTTGAAATATTCGTGGCATTATTAGCTAGATGCCAGGGCTATCGCTACTCCCTTAGCATTTTATTTCTTTGTGCGTTAGGAAAGATTTCGTTCAAACGAAAGGAGATGTTGCCTTGAAGCCTTTCAATTGATGTGGTTAGGAGTGGAGATTCATTATTCGCTTCTTGCTTCGTTGTCATTCATTTCTGACCTCAGATATGCCTATTTGCTAGTTATTGAAGGAAAATGACATTCAGTTTACATTATTCATTCACTTCCTTCAAAATTGCTGAGTGATGAAATAATAGTGAAGCCTTTTGCTCACTTCTGCTAAGAGTAATATCATTCGCCTTTATTGTCATCTTGCGGATGTTCCGTTTTGACTGTCGGTATTTTGATAACTATTTGTTATATTTGGATGTTTTATATTCTTTATAATATCTTTTATTGAAAGATGAAATTTTATTGTAAATAAACACTCTTAAAATATAAATGAGATCTCTCTTTCGAAATATACTTTTTTTTCGATGATTATTCCTCCAAAGAACGTAAAAGAATTGTGATTTGAGTATGACAAGGTGAAAGCGTGAACTTTTCTAATGTACTCCGTTTCTTATTCTCTGAAATGTTTGAGGTCCTCTTAGGTGTTGGATGATACCACTCGAACGTCTCGCAAGCCACCGTCTTCCAGGTGGATTTTACTTTCGGTAAATTCTCTTATTATGTAAATACTGCAGAAAGGAATTATGCAGCGGAATTTCCTTCAACGCATTTCCTTTCGTCAAACGATTTTTCGCGGATTGAGTTGTTCGCTTATCTTAACTACTGATCAGTTGTATCATTTGATTTTTGATCACTGAAATTCTTCAATGAAGTTTGGAATTTCCATCGATACGCCAATGTTTAATTTTGCAGTAATTCAAAAATATTCGCAATATTGATTCAAATATTATTGATACATTTCCATTTTCATTTGCGATTTGCTATGTGTATCATCCATCAAAGAAGACAGTTATCCATTCGGCGAATCATAAAACAAATTTTTGATGCATAAAACTATAACACTTAAATCATATGAAACAATCGATTGATGGGATAGCATATCACATCCTCTCTTTTCATAAACCTTCCGGGCTTATAACATTTAAATAGTCATACGCTTGAAGAGAAAAAGGAAAGAGAGTATTTTCGCCCTAAAATTCCAAGACTGACGTTCATTCGAGGAGAATATGACACGACTGGTGGAGACACGCATTCGAAATGTAAAGGTGAGGTGGTAAGAGGAATGGGAAGAGGATGTTCACTGCAGGAAATCTTTATTTTCTCGTTGTTAGTTTGTTCGTGCTACTCATATTTTCCGCAACAATCCGAAGTGGATGTCTCCATAAGCCATATGCCCGACTGAGTGTTGGCCAATTTGAGGCGAATACTTTTATGTTCTCTTCCTTATGCGAGATTGTATGGAGAAAAGAACAAGAAGCTAACGAGAAGGTTGTCGAGATTTTTCAGGATATGAAAGATCTGTTTTTAAAGGAAGAAAACACTTCGTCTAGTAAGATAAGAAAAGTTCATTTGTTAGGATTTTCCAGTTGTGTACTCAATAATTTTCCCCGATTCAGTCAATATTTGGGGGTTTGCGTTGTTTCGT
Organism: Toxascaris leonina; assembly: GCA_022844705.1. Lineage (NCBI taxonomy): Eukaryota > Metazoa > Nematoda > Chromadorea > Rhabditida > Ascarididae > Toxascaris > Toxascaris leonina. Next base: position 65,186 of record JAARMF010000357.1, on the reverse strand, counting down.
GGAATGCTATGAAAATGTTACCCCTCTGGAGGGAAAGTTGCTCGCCGCATTAGGAACACAACGTGTGATTTGAGCTGAGCATTTGATAGCAGGTTGTCGATTGGTGTCACTCTTCTGAAGGGAGAGCTTGCTCGCCAGTGCAGACAGCACAGCTCACGTAAGCAACCAGCCGCTCTCTTCATTTCATTGACTCTCTCACTCCTTCCCCCGATGTTTCGTTTCTTTCGTCTACGGCAATGCAGTGTCGTTGACGTTTCTTTTCGTTGTCTGGATGTCTCTATTGCACTATGTGCTTGATCTCTCAATATCAGTGTTTATGCGCACGCTCATCAGGCTGTAAACGTTGTGTTTATTTATGTGTCACACACTTCTATTTTTATGCATCATTTATATTCATTTCATTTATTATTAATATAAGAATATTATCCTATGTTGGTGGAATGACCAGCATTAGGGCTGAAATGGCGACCAATATGTTGGTGACACAAACTGATTTGATGCATCTAGGCTGCAGTTTTCTTTTGGTTGTTTTCCTCCTTTGATTTTTCGATTTTTTTCAACGTCTTTTGTTTTGTGTTGCCGACAGCTCTGCACTCTCAATTTTTCAGGTGGAAAGCAGAATTAATTTAATTATTTATTGCTTCATTTCGCTTAAAGAAAGTGGCATTTATTTTTCTGAATGACTGACAGTTACTGAGATGATAGCTGATATTTACTTGTCGGAATTTATAAGTCAAATTTGGTGAATGATTTTGCGATAGCTGGCTCAGATTGACATACGACAAATGTTCCCCGCTTAATGGCCAATCGATCGTTATTTTCGACATTTAAGGGAAAGAATGTAATGTTCAGCTTCCTGTGCTTTCGATAATAATCGGTGATGAGTAAATGATTACATGTTAGTCGAATTGCGCATGGAACGATTTCATGGGCCTAGTTGCGGTGCCGCCATCGTGGATTATTTCAGTTAGTGTGGTGGTAGGCGAAATTCGATCGTTGCCGAGGCATTTGCCGAACTTTGTTGAAATGGAAACCATTCAGTAAATATTTTGTTCACTTCAGCTTGTTCATTTCGAAAGTGCGGATATTTTCTTCGTATGGTTTTTAGTTGAATGAATGACATTTGGCATTATTTTCACTAATCGCTTGCTGAGCTTTACTGGCATGCCACTAGGCTTGTGCACATACGATTGCAGTGTCCTCTCGAACTCTTTTAGCAATCCTCCGTCGACGTTTTTCAGTGATAACCTGCATCCTACGCAGTATCTCTATTAAAATAAGTTGTTTTCATCACTTCAAAACGTTACATACTCTTGCTTTGGCCTAATAACATATTGGAGAAGATAGGTTCCCTGAGGGTATTATGGTACCGCTTTTAAACTTACGTAGGGTCCGCGAAACGAAGGTTTTTCTTTTGTTTTTATTCATTTATAGTAATCTGTCTAAGAAAGTTTGACATCCTTTCTCAAAAACCTATATTAACCGGTTGTCCTCGTAAGCCTCTTCCTTGTTTTGTGTGAAAAATGGCCTCCTTTCCTTCGAGATGGGGGTGGGAGAGGTGATCGATGCCAGGAGAGGGATTCATAACGTCCTGAAGGACTTTTCTCGATCTTATGTCTACCTAAAAATGTCGCACTGATCCTCTGTTTTGAAAAGTTCAGTGTAGGTGTGAGGATGCGTTTTGGGAATAACCACCTTTTAAGAATGCCTGACTTCTTTCCTATAATTTCACGCTACGTTTCGAAACCACGTCCTTCTCCTGAATTGCTTGTGTAAGCCCACGTGCATTCACGCGTTGAAGTGAAATGGGAAAACTGGAAACCTGTCAGGTGAGGGACTTCGTGTGCATTATGCGCGCTCATGCGAAACTGCACCGCATCGAAGGGGTGGCCGTTGTCATGAATCGCCCACACGTGAATGCTTATTGCTGATCACTACACATCATTTGTCGATCGTTCTTCATTGACAGCTCTTTATTTGTTTATTTAGTTTTTGCATTTTTCTTTTAATTGATGTGCACTTCTCAACGTTCCGTCTAATAATCCCTCCAAGTACATTTATGTTTGCAAAAAAGAACATTTTTGTTCGGCTGCTTTAAATAAATCATTATCTTTTGTGAAGCGATCCGACCACTGTGGTCAGTTGAGCTGCTATTCGGATTGAAGCTCATTGAAACTCTTGCCTCACTGCAATAGGGCATTTCTTTGTGAAAAGCGTGAGGCTTGAATGAAAGCCCCATCTCGAGGCTTTATCAGCTTCACATCGGTTCAAAGGTTGAGACCTTGGCTAGAAAAATTTGTACCGGCTGGCTCATTATTCAAGTAATAAGTTTGCCACTTACGTCAGGTCTACGACTTACTAAAATTTAAGGGGTTCTCACTGCACCTTCTCTCCCGCTTTCTTTATGAATGAGTGAGTAGTTGAATCTGCTTTCGTGTTTTTCATATTCATCACGTCGTGTCGCACAGGTGCGTATTTTTTGAGGTTATTAACGAGAATCACTGAGATAAATTATTCTCGCAATAAACAACGTCCCACAAGACCGGTTTCTCTAACTTTGCAGAGGTTTCCCCTTCGGGAAGTTGCACCTGCTGGTGCTTCTCGAACAGGTTGTTATCTGCCGATCTTTGAAGGCTTTTGGGTGGAATAAATTTTAAGGGATATTTTGGCTAAGATTTCAAATTATCTCTTCCATACTGAATGATCCAAATATTTCACAAATTTCCCTCTTCTGATTCCATACGAATACTTTTATAGGAAAAATCTATAAAAGTTCTCTCCCGATATATTATGGGCAAGGATTGCACCTGATGCTTGCCTGGCTTTTGCCGACCCCTACCACCCGCCCGAAATTAATCGTACCTATTGCAGCTCGTATCGGTATTCTTTTCATCACAAATATGGCCTAGCATTCAGTCATAAAATTTGAGTATTAAACGCTTCCCAAAATTTTCTGTACGATCTGTGGGAGAGATCTCTTTATGAAAGAAGGTTTGTTATGGTTTAGAACTTTTGAAAGAGTGAGAAGATATTCTCGAGGAGGGACTTAAAATCGATGTTCTGGGCGTATCAGGAAGCGTTACTGGTGCATTGATACACAGCTTGTCCTATGCATGTGGTGTGGTGATAATATCGAAGTGCACAAGGGTGTAAGCTTGCTTAACGCAATCACATCCTACGCATACAATCAGTTGTTGCCAGGAACGCATAGTCTAATTGGCTGCTGATTTGAGGGATCGGATGCTTGCCTGGATTCACTGGTACGAATTTTTATCACCAAACTGCAGTTAACTTTGTTTTATCAGTTTCACTCGAACACCGCTATTGCAATCGTTTGATTTATTCCAGATCACATTTATAAAGTTTCTTCTTTTTG